>BSAI01000073.1:24611822-24622952 GCA_036245035.1 Adrianichthys oophorus | reverse complement strand
AAAATAGAAATATTGAAATAAACATGACAGTTTTCTGAGGGTGTTTTTCTGTCATAAGTAATCTCTTTGCTTTGAAAGTTTAGTGCCACAAAATCTCTGATTCCATCTTAACACAGGATATCTCCTCATTTTGTACTGATACATTGTTGCTTCTGTGACTGATGCAGAACATTTCTTTCTGTTTTTCATTTAGATAATCGATACATTTCAATAATTTCTTTCAAGATACTTAAAGTATTTCTATCTTTCTACCTAAATGATTTTTTTTAAATTAAAGCCTGGAGGTTTTTGTTCTTTAAAATATTTAACAGGCTACCCTAACTCTAACCTAAACATAACACCTCAAAAATTCAACGAGTGAAGAAAACAAGTAGTTTTACAGTTTTTCTCTGTTGGTTTGGCTCATTTCTTGCAACTGAAATGACATTCTCAAAACTAAAAGGTCATTTGGCCAAACACACTTATACTTCTGCACAACCGTTCAGCTACTAGAAAAAGCAAATTTCTTTCTCAAAACTCAGACACACTTCAGAAGCAGATTCTTTTTGGAGGTGAAGAGTCAATGTCATCAAAATTGCACAGATCCTTCTCAGTTACCTTTGCTTATTCTCATCTTCTTAGTTCTTTTCTCAAAATAACTTGGATGCTTCAGCACAACACCATGGATCATCTGCAGACGCTCATATTTCACAAAAAACAGTTTAGCCGTGGGTCAAACCAAGTTTTTTCTCATATGAACAGTCAGTGCCCTCACAAAGCATCATCCCTTTGGCAGCATGTGAGCACTGCAGGTCAGAATGTGTAGTTGTTTTGTCACCTAACCAGATCTGAATAAAGACAGTCCAAAAAATGAGAAGCTTTTGAGTGTTGTATGCGCCTATGCTGGGTATGCGTGTGACCACACCATTTTCAGAAATGGCAGCACACAAAGTGATATTGGCCCCTCGCTGACCTGGTACATCCATTGTGGCCCACTGGCCAATAATTTTACAACCACGTATGTGACCCTATGCCAGGTTGAAACCAGCCTCATCAACAAAAACAGGAGTTGAGGATTTTCATTACCCTCCAATGTCATTATTCTCTGCAAAAGGGAACAGGTCATTATAGTAAAGGCAGTCATATACAATAGAAAATGACATAGGATTGCTCTGCAATCTCCTCAACAAGTACAGTAGAACCCAAAGCTGCCCACTACTCCATTGATTCAAAAACTAGGATACAGGCCTGTGTACAAGAACTGCACAGCGCGTTCAACACAGAGAAGGAATATTACATTAAGTATAATTATTTTAGGTAAAATGCTATAGTTGTTTACTGTAAAGCTAGATTCAGAAAGTTTTCAGGACAAAACAAAAACAATTTGGAACTAGAAAAGTTGCATTACCTGCAAAAATGCTAGTGTGAATGCTGTTTGCTAAAAGTTGTCACTGAAGATGCTGAAGCAAATTTTTCAAATTGCTGAGTAATATCCTTAATGTGCTGAACGTTTTGATAACAATATTGTTTTAAAAGAGAACAAAAAATTAGAAAAACGTAGTTAAAAAAAATTGTAAAATTGCAGAAAATATATCAATACCAAAAGTACAAGCATGAAAGTCCTCCACTTGCTGAATGTTCTGATAACAAGATTGCACCCTTTTTAAAAGTGCTCAAAGAATTTGAAGCATTTCGTGGAAAAAAAAAGGTAAAAAACTGTGTAAAATGTTAAAATGCGTTAATACCAAAAGTAACGGCATGAATGTCCTGGACATGCTGAACGTTTTGACTCCAAGATTGCATAAGTTTCAAAAGTACACAAAGTTCTTTGAAGGATTAAGAAAAAAAATCCTATTCATTTTCTGTGGGGCTAAAAAAAAAAAAATCCCCAAAATTGAGTAAAATCTTAATATTTACGAAAACCACAAGTACAAGCAGTAATGTCCTGAATGAGCTGAACATTTTGAAACCAAGATTGGTGAAATCGCTGAAGTATGAAGGAGTTTTTATGTGCTGAAAAACGTACGGAAGAAAGTAGGAGAATCACTAATGTTTACCGTTTACTGCAAGACTGCAGTGTTGGATAACCAATGACTGACTTATCTGCACATACTGGTATCGCAGGTCTTTCACTCTGTCTGTGTTCCTCTACAATGGAACTCTGTATATCTGCTTCATAGTGAGCTGATTTTTTTTCAAGACCTGCTTTATAGTTGAGATGCTGATGGAGCTGATATTTTGAAACATGGCATTGTCTCTTTTTCCACCACGCATCCTCACTCATCCTGCTCTTCTTCTTCCTCCAACTGCTTCTCTTCCCCTTCTTCCAGAAGAAAGTTGACTTTCATCATTTAGTTGGTGAGGTACCTCCATGTTCAATCTACAAATGGTACTGGACCTGGCCTTTTTATACATATTTGCCAGCATTCACAATCATATGCAGCACCTGTGACGTAACAGAACTAACTGGCTGATTGGCCATATGAGTTGTGGAAAACTCTTCATTCATTAGTGAAGGTTTCATTTCACCTTAGCGTCAATCATTGTCTTGAATTTAACAATTCTTCCAAGAAATTCATGTATGTTGTTCATAGCATAACATAACACGTTTAGAAGAGAATGGTCATTAGACTGAGAATTGGCTGATCGGGTTGGATCTACAAGAAGTTACAGAATTGTGTAAGACATCTGCCCAGAGGGTACCCATGCGGTCAGATACACCAACGATCCATGAGGCAAGTGGAGGCTGATGCGTCTGGTCCAGCTGTCTGTAGAAGATGTTGAAGATGTATGTCTATTTGGATTTCTGATCATCGGATTTTATTGGGATCGGAGGGTTTCTCATTTATCGGTCAGTCTGGAACCTGCAAACAGTGTGTGGGGAGCTGTCGGAGCTCTGGGGAGGGATACATCGGGCAGCAAAGACTCACAGTGTTGAACTCTCACAAACTGATAAAAGGCACTGTGCCTCACTTGCCCAGATAGGCAGAGCGCTGGCGAGCCTTGAACTTAGTGGAAAATGGATACCAACTTGGAGAGGCTTTCTGCTCAAATTGAAGGGAGACTGGTCTAAATTGTCCACAACTTGGTTTAAAATTGCCTCAAGAAACTCTACTAGACCACCCAAGGACAAAACCAGCAGACATGAATTGCTGATCTGCCAGTGCCTGAAAGTATTTGATCTAACCTGACTCCCCTGAGCTCTGCGCTTTGGCCTTGGCTTTACCAAAACAATCTACTTCCTCAGTGAATGAAATGTGGGTTGGATGTGAAGGCTGACATCTGCTGCTTCTTGCCTGCTCAGCCCTATCTTGACTTCAGCATACCTACTCATCCCCCTCTGGTGCACAGTAGCAGTAGCGGCGCCCCCTGTGGCTGCAGCCCCCGGAAGCGGTTCCCCCCCGCCACTCATACCCTGTCCTAACAGCTCTTATCACATCTACTTTTCTTGTTTAGTGCTTTTCTTGTATCAGCATGTTTTTTTTTCTACACCAATATTCTGCCCCCTCATGAGCAGAGAACAGATGCATATTCTTTTTTTTTGCCACCGCTGATCCCCTTATGTAATATGCCTACTACCCCCCCATCTCCCCCCCTTCCACACATTAGCAATTTCGTAGTACTGTACTTGTACTGTTACAATAACAATAAATGTTTCTGATTCTGATCTAAGTAATTGTAAAATATGCTAAACATGGGTTCACTGTGCTAGCTCTATGCTACTTGTAGTTTCGAGAATGTCATTTCAGTTTCAAGACATGAGCCAAACCAACAGAGAGAAGCTGTAACCATTCTCAGGTGACATTTATTAGCTTCGTGTCTCTGTGCTGCTGACAAACTCCAAGTAAAAAGTCTTTAAGCTCTGATGTGTTTACATTTATACCTGGTAACCAAGCTGTAGACTTTTTACTTCTTTTTCTATTTGTCAGGTCATAAAAATGTGACAAATATGAGAAATAAATGCAATAAATGCAAATAAATCTGATAAAACTGTGTTTAATAATTTAATAATCTGAACCTCTACATCTAGTGCTTCACGTGCACACCGCTACTTACGCCCTAATGCCGGGGTGTCAAACTCCAGGCCTCAAGAGCCGGCCTCCTGCTGGTTTTCCAGAAACCTTGCCACATCTACAGCTGATTACCTGGATCATGTGTGTTTAGCCAGTAAGGAGCTAGAATGGTTAGTTGGGAAACATGTAGGACACCAGCCCTCGAGGCCTTTGACACCTGTGCCCTAATGGATGCTTAAAGGCTGAGATCACGTCAAACATAAACAGTAGACAGAAAAGGTGTCCAAAGAGTTTCCTCCAGATGGCAGCACAAACCACTTCATGATCAGTGCACTGCAAAGTTTGATCCAGACACACTCCAACATGTGACACTAAAGATCAGCTACTTTGGAAATGCATACAACTTTCAAAAATAATTTGACATCGAGTGTTTTTAGTAACTCATCACAACAGTGATGTACCGGTATTACAGTGTTGTGTTGTCCTTTAACTCCTTTAAATTTCACTGTTCAAAGAGGTTCAAGAAATGTACATTTTTTCTACTTAAATCACAAGTCGAAAGTTACTGTTCTCCCTCATTGAAGCAAACACTTCCATTTCAGTTTTATTTTCCTTATATGGTCAGTATGCTTAGTCCAGATTCTTCACATAAGCAACATTTGTCTGTCTTGTTGTTGGAAGTTTGGTGCAATTATTAAGTCCATTTTTTTTGTTTTGTGTTTTCTGAGAGGTACATGAAGGTTCTCTTTTTGGTCTGTTTTCTTTCGTTTGTTTGGTTTTTTAAAGCAGATTTTCATTTTTATGGTCTAAACTCATTCAATATTTTGAATTCTCCTCAAAGTACTCTTCCTGTGATTTCTCTTTGCCAAAATTATATTTTTAGTATTCATTAGTTCACCATATCATCCCTTTCATGAATAAACAATAGTTTCTAGTACATTTGTCACTTCAGATGTTGTGTACTTCAGGTATTATATTATATTGCACAAACTATTGCCAAACTTGCTCATTATTTTTAAATTTTGGAATTTAATGCTTTTAACAAAGCATCACAATGTTTTATAGTGCTTAACAGGTAAAGTGGAAGTTTTCATACATCATGTTCTAGACATAATTAAAACAGGTTGTATTTTATCTTAGTATTCTTCTAACATTTATATTGTGTCTCATCAATTCCAAATCATTATCATAATTATTATCATCTGGATAGAAGTATTGCCATGGCTGCATCATTTCAGTTCTACTCCTGCTGAGAAGCATGGATGCGATTTGTTTGACCCTCAAGGTAACTTAGGATCCACAGCTGCAGGAGATGTCAGGTACATTTGGAGTTTTGCAAAGAAGACATCTGAGCAAAGAAACTATACACAGTCCTCATGCTGAACATCACGGTGCAGGACATAAAGCGGACCAAATATAGATCTGTTCTGAGAAACACTGACCTTTTCTTTAGTAAAGGTTGAATCAGACAACTCACTGTGAAAATCTTGTGGTTCATTTGTTCCTTCTTTTAATTTTGTATTTGTTCAATAAATCTGTCAAAATAATTTTCCTAAAATATTATAATAAAACGGAACAGACATGTTTCCAAAGCACTTTTATGCACATGGTTTTAAAGACCTAAACCCCTACAGCGTTGCTTTCTAAAGACAGAACAACAAAGATTTTGTTAGTGTTTTGTGAAAATCAGAAATAATGCAATTTTAGCGTTTTCAATTTTCTAATAAAATTATAAGAAAGAAAGGAATAGACATTACATGCCAGAAGAAGCCTCAAGAAATAGGAATAGATGCATGCTGCATTTTTTTTCCCAGATATTCTTCATTGACAAATAGTATTACCATTGTTTTGCCTTCGATTTTTGAATCTGAATGACTTTGACCATAATTTAAGCAATGCTTTACTTTAATCCCAGTTATTACATTTGCATTTTTGGTTTAACTAGTATTTGTCTATTAATTAAATTGGTAAATATCACTGTCTTTTTGAAACATCTTTGTTATTCAGTCCTAGCCTTTAAATTAATTATTTTATTCAAATGTCTATTTTTTGTCAATAAGGTAGCTTGCTTGACATTGTGGAATACAAAAAAGGTTCATGGATGAATTATTAGTTTAGACAGTGAAGCCACAGTGAATTAAGTTGACATACTTCAACCACCCCCACCCAGTAAACACCCCAGCCCCACAGCAGCCAATGGAAGGACCTTCTTCATATTTTAACAGTGACACCCGTTCCACGTCACTCCGTGGACACCACCCTGTCCCACCCCTTTGCAGTGTGTGTGGAGGGTTGCATGTGTGTGCCCAGCAGGATAAACCCAGCTTCATCTCTGTCCTCCCCCTTCCTTTCTCTTTGCCTCTGTCCCTTTTACATTCACCCACACCGGTGCTGCTCCGTGGCATCCTTCTGTTGCACAAACACACACATTTAAAACACACAAACCTGTTGGAGCATTTCTTTTCGTCCACTTTTCTGGTGCTGTAGAACTTAATACGTTGCCTTCATGGAAGATTACCACAAACCTGACCAGCAAACAGTCCAGGTTCTGAGGAACATTGCCAACCGCCTCCGGATCAACTCCATCAAGGCGACGACTGCTGCAGGCAGCGGGTGAGTTCTTCCATTACTTCCATGAAACATAATTGCTACGCTGTAAATGCATTGCCCAAAGAAGGACTTGCAAACATTTAGTAAAAAATACTTATCCTTCTGAGAGCACATAATGATGAAACCAGACACTAAACCATCTACAGATGCAGCCACCATTGTAAGTGAAGGGCCATTGGAACAAGGTGTCCTCTATTTGTGCTCCTCGTTTAGGCTGTCGACAGAATGTCTCAAGAATTTAGATTTTTAAAATTTATTTACATGCTTTATTTTTTTAAACGTGTTTTTTTTTACCCTATTATCTTTTTGACATTTATAGAATTTGAAATGAAACCACGACACAGAAGTATGGATCATTTTAAAAGCAATTCGAGTCGAAGCCACTCTATCTGTTCTCCACTGGTGTTAGGTGTAGAGTGAACATTTAAAAAACTGTAAAATACATGTTGTTGAATCACAAACAAGTGTTGTTTGGTTAAATACGAGGAGTTTTTTTCATTTTGTAACAGTAAAACACACTTTTTAACCTCTGATATCTGATAAAGGTTAATTGATGTTGTTAAGAAGCAGAAAATGTATATCTTCAGAGATAATCAGTGAATTACAAATCGTTTCAGAACAGCTTTTGTATTCTTAAAATAGGGTTTTCTGCCCTGAGTATTTAAAGAATGAGGGACTTCTGCATAGAAATACTTGGGCCTCAGTTTCTGCAGAACTGGTGGAGGTTGCAGCTGCAACACTTGCTGATGTGTGCTTGAACACCTTCCATCAAAACAAAGTGCTGATATTGTTGGATCTTTGTGTTTTCCATTTCGAAATGTTCTGAATATAACAGCTTCATTGGAACCTGATCTTCATGATAAGAAAGGGAATTCACAATCAGAGCGGGTGTCTCCTCTGTTGTGCAGATATCCCACATCATGCTGCAGCGTGGCAGAGATTATGTCTGTGCTTTTCTTCCACACCATGAAATACCGCCCCGAGGATCCAAGAAACATCAACAATGATCGCTTCATTCTGTCAAAGGTGCGCCACACTTAGATGCTCTGGACATTGGCTGGTTCTCTTATAGCTTTTGATTTCCCTCTTCCTTTCCTCTTCTTCTTAGGGTCATGCTGCACCTGCCTTGTACTCCATGTGGGTGGAAACGGGATTTCTGAAAGAGAGCGATCTGCTCAGTTTGTGTCAGGTTGACTCTCCTCTGGAGGGCCATCCATCTCCAGTGAGAGCCCACTCACCACATCAGTATTCAGGGACTACTTTGAAGTGTTCTTTTCCCTGAAACAACCATTTTTGTTGTGCATTTTAGAAACAACAATTTGTGGATGTAGCCACTGGATCCTTGGGGCAGGGCCTTGGAGTGGCCTGTGGAATGGCTTACACTGGAAAATACTTTGATAAATCCAGGTAATGGTTCTTGAAATGGGTTTAATGCAAATAAAAAAACATAGAAACCGCTAAGCTAAGATTTTTCATATTTTTTTCGTCTTTTCATGGCTCTAAATTATATAACAGTAAAGTTAGTACTGATGTATTTCGTGAATTCCCATGCAATAGCTGATATTTAGGTTTGTGTTTGCAGCGTGCTTCAGTCTTGTGGCTTTTAAAGAGGAGCCTGCACATGCAGTGGGTGTGCTGCAGCTATACATGCTCTGCACTCATGATTCTTCTGCTCTAATAATCACAGGCTCGTTATTTTTACCAACCAAGCAGATTTAATCTCAGAATCAAAAGCAGAAATGATGCTTTTGTCACACAAATTAATTTGTCTTTGATCATTTGAAGGACCATAAAAAAATACAAATCCTTCTTTATCTAACATTTCTTGTTGGACATTTTTTTCCTTATCTGGACCATCAACGATACAAAAAAATTGGAAAAAGCATTTTTTATTAAGTGTTACATTTTCACTTAGGGGATATAAACCAGGAAGAAGTTTCAAATTTAGAGGGAAAAACCTTCAAAAGACTAATTTGACACACGCTGATAGTAAACTCTCCTCACTGATAGTTGAGAACACATCAAACAGTGTTGTCCCAGAGGCTACATATAAAGCACAAACATGGATATAATGGAAATGTCAAGGGTGGTGAGGTGCACGTGGCACTGCGCCCAAAAGCAGGGTAAAAGCAGAAGATGAAGCAGAGTAAAGGTTGCTGCTAAAGCAGAGAAATCCAAAAATATTCCAGGACCACCAGAGGCAAGAAGCAACATGAGACAATTATCTGCCAAAAGAAAACTGAACCAAGCATCTGAGAATCAGGAAGCAACTCAGTGGCATCAACTAAAGACAAGTGTGACCAGAAGAGGCAGATTACAAAAAATGCAAAAGACAAAAGCTACTTCATTTGAATTCTGAAATATTTAAACACCTTACACAACTGATCATCTTTTGATCTATTGTAAAATTGTTTGCAGTGGTCTTTTTATTGTAACTCTGTTTTTAGCCAAAATAAAAAAAAAACAGCTTTGTTTTCTAGGACATCGTTTCTACAGTGTTCTACAGAGTTCATTAGATTTTTGGCTCTGAGTTGTGAGGGGAACTGTTAGTGTGAAGTAAGCCCGCCCCTACTTCCCATCATCCATTTGTTTACACTCTCTCCTGCTACCTTGCAACCCCTCACATACCCAACCTAACATTACCGGTGACATAAAAATGGCGAGCAATATTGGAGCCATCCAGCTGTACAGTTTTGAGCTGAATGTACATAGACACTCAGAAATCTAGTCGTCTACAACTGGGAAGAGATTCAGGAAGCTCGTGGCTTGCTGTTTTAGGTTCTACGTCACAACCACAAGTTTTTTCCAAAACTACGTTGTTGTCTGCTCATGATTCACAGTGACTTATATAAAATAATACTCAGAAATGCAATTTTAAGCTTAATTTTCTAAATAGTTGTCCTAATTATGAGAAAAATGCCACAAAAACTAAAACTCAAAAGCACCATTTTCATCAGAGTTTAAAAAAATGAAAACACAAAACTATTTAGCCATTATCACAATAAAAAACAGAACTGGGCTTTCACTAGTAAAAGATTTATGTCAAAAAGGAAAGACTGGAGAACCATAGAGACTAACAACAAAGTTATCCTGTGACCCTATCCGGTTTTGCTCCCCAGTTACAGAGTGTACTGCCTGCTTGGCGATGGTGAGATGTCGGAGGGCTCTGTTTGGGAAGCTATGTCTTTTGCCTCCTACTACCAGCTGGACAACTTGGTGGCCATCTTGGACATCAACCGCCTAGGTCAAAGTGACCCTGCTCCTCTGCAGCATCATGTAGAGAAATACCAGAGGCGCTGTGAAGCTTTTGGGTAACTCCACATAATAAGATTTAAGGACCTCTGGGTTTGAGTCTTCAGTATTCCAGTATTTCAATTATTTTTCCCTTTAAAAGCGCTTGTAGCAGCTATCATTTGAATCTTCATGAGTGTGTTTAAATGTGTGTGTGTACAAAGCTGGCATGCAATTATTGTGGATGGACACAGTGTGGAGGAGCTTTGCAAGGCTTTGAGTCAGCCACGCCATCAGCCCACAGCAATCATAGCTAAAACCATCAAGGGCAAAGGCATTCCAGGTAACTGTTCACAACACCTCCTCTCTGAAATACCCCGCCCTCGCTCACTGCACCAGCTTTCCGTTGTGATGCTAACCAATTTAATAAAGAGCGTCCATAAATTCCAGCATGGCTTTCATCTGTTTTCAGCTGCAGAGGATAAGCTGGGCTGGCATGCCAAAGCTCTGCCCAAAGATATGGCAGAGATGGTCATAAAGGATCTGCAGAGCCGCATCATGAGCAGCAGTAAGCACTTGTATCCCCCAGCTCCTATTGAAGACTCCCCACCTGCAAGCCTGAGGAACATCAGGATGCCTAGTGCACCCAACTACAAGGCTGGAGAAAAGGTGTTTCACTTGTGCACTTGGCAAATACTCACTTAACATCCTTAGTCTCTATTTTTTTTATGATTTCCTTGGATCACAAACCACTGGATGCTGACAAACTGTTATTAATAGTGATGTCTAATGTTTTTTCATCAGATTGCCACTCGGAAGGCATATGGAATGGCACTAGCCAAGTTGGGCCGCTACAATGAGCGTGTCGTGGTGCTTGATGGAGACACCAACAATCTCACCTTCTCTGAGATCTTTAAGAATGAGCATCCGAACCGATTCGTTGAGTGCTACGTTGCTCAACAGAACATGGTATGAACCCTGACCCATCCCATAATGAAGTTTTTAGCTTAGACTCACAGCAGATTTATATTCCACACATTAAAAGGCTTGTAGGTCAACTGAAAAGAAGAGACAATGACTGACTGGTGGAAAAAAAAAAGACTATAAATCGGCTGCAGCTTGTACAAAACTCACTTTCACGCTTCTTTACCAGGACCAGAAAGAAAGGAACATATCACTCCAATTTTTAGATCTCTTAGTAAGCTTTGGGATTGATTTTAAGATTCTTTTATTAGTCTGTAAATGTCTTAATGGAATTGGATCTTCATTTTTATTAGAATTACAGTTTATAACCTCC
>BSAI01000073.1:24549276-24611812 GCA_036245035.1 Adrianichthys oophorus | reverse complement strand
TGTGGGCCTCGCCTCTGGATGTGAGGGCTTCATCCACTGTGGAGGTTTTTTAAAAAAAAAAAAAACGTATCTTTTTTGCTCAGCTTTCAAGTAGTTTTTACATTTCCTTATGCTTTAAGTTAATTTCACATGTGTTTATGTGCTGGAGTTTGTAATATTATTATCACTATTTTTACCATGGTGCAGAGGTAGGGCGGTTGACCTCTGATTGGAAGATTGCAGGTCTGATTCCCGCCTTCTCCGCCCATGTGTCGAAATGTCCTTAGACAAGGCACTGAACGCCACATTGCCTCTAGTGGTTGTAGAGAATGTGAATGGTACTGTGACTGTAAAGCGCTTTAGGCCTTCAAGAAAGGAAGAAAAGCACTATACAAGTATACAACATTTACCATTTATGTATTTCACATAGAGCACTTTCAGGTTTTTTGTAGCAGGAAGTGCTCAATAAAGTTGAATTTGAATTTTGAAAGAAACTATGTGGTTTTCTGGTAAATGTAGTGATTATTGACACCTTTTGCTATAAGACACCTTTACTTTGCAGCAGCCATTATTTTATGTCCTTTTTAAGTTGATGTAATTTGCCCAGAATTGTTTTATGTTCTGTTATGGGTGGCTCCGGCAGCAACCATTTAAAATGTAGGTCAGGCGCACTTATGATGATAAGAAGACCTGACAAGTGAATTCAGAAGTAAAATATTAATCAGTGCAGAGCATGGAACCATCTGGCTGAATGCAGAAAAAAAAATCATAGGTTAAAGGCTATGAAAACTGTGGCTAATACAAAAAATATCAAGAGCATTTCACTGAAATGTATTTATGAAATGTGCTGTGTCTTTTTTTATTTAACTGCAACAATAAGAAGGGGCTTTGCTGTTTGCCAAAGCATATAAGTTTCAGGACTGTGGAGAGTCCAGGAGACAGGACAAAGGAAATTATTTGTCAGAGGAGGTATGCTGTTGATTCTTCCCATATGGTAACGAAAGCTGCAGAGATTTGTGCAAAACGCCTCTCCCTGATGTGGTCTTCAGTTCAAAAGCATCTTCACACAGAGGGTTTGTGCTGCAAATATCCGATCCTTTGTGGGATCTTTACGTGATCAAGTTTGTACTTAACCATTTAACAACCCCACCAAGAAAATTTTAAAAATCAATATTAAAAAAAATGTTGTTTCTGCTTATTTCTTTGCTTATTGTTTTTAAAAATATGCTTGCATAGTGAGATCCACTGTTTGATTGAGCTGGCAGTTAAAGGGTTAAAATGTTGCAACTATAAATCTGCACTTTTTCTTTTGGTCTTTTCTCAGGTGAGTGTTGCCATAGGCTGTGCAGCCCGAGAGAGGAACTTGGTATTTGCCAGCACTCTTGCTTCCTTCTTCACTCGTGCCTACGATCAGCTTCGCATGGCAGCAATCTCTGAAAGCAACATCAACTTGTGTGGCTCTCACTGCGGTCTGTCTACTGGTTAGTAGAGTGATGCTAACAAACAATGCACACCACAATCCCTCACACAGATTCCATAAAAAAACTCCTCCACAATGCCCCTTTTTTTTATCCCTTTACACCTCTCAGCATCCAGTCCCATCGCCTGTGCTCACAACATCCCTGAAAAATACAATCTAAAAGTTCTGATTGTGTGTTTGCGACTGTTGAGCTCTCCTTTCTCTCTTTTTCCCTCTAACCCGGTTTTCCTGAATGTTTGCCCCTCTGGACTTACAGCTGTTTCTCAGCCCTCCCCCTTTTCTCCCTTCGTGTCTGCCCTGGAAGCTGTCCGCCGGGGACCCTGTGTCTCTTTGTCAGAGCAGGTACACTGCCTGCGGTCTGGCTTTATTGGACACTCATCTGCATGTATCATCTCACCAGACCACTGAATAGCCCGTATAGATTGTCTTGATAAAAAAAAGCATAAAACCAACAAGTGCTTGTGTTGTAGGAGAGGAGGGGCCTTCCCTGATGGGTTTGGAGGACATGGCTATGTTCAGGACCCTTCCTACAGCAACCATTTTCTATCCTAGTGATGGTGTATCCACAGAGAAGGCTGTGGAGCTGGCTGCAACCACAAAGGTATTTAAATGCTACTGCAGGTGTGACCAAGACAACCCTCAGCTTAGAGCTGAGACATTGCATATTGTGGGGATTTTGTCATCACTTTCCTCTTTCAAATAAGGGTGTTTGCTACATCCGAACCAGCCGCCAAGACAATGCCATCATCTACAACAGCAATGAGGATTTCCATGTTGGGCAGGCAAAGGTGAGCGGCTTCTTACGCTTACAAAAAATACTAAGAAGAAGAAGCTGAGAAGAAAACACCAAACAATTAAAAGGGATTCTGAGGACGCCGTTGTGTTTGTCAGGTGGTGTATCAGAGCAAGGAGGACCAGGTGACTGTGGTTGCTGCTGGAGTGACCTTGCATGAGGCCCTTGCTGCAGCTGAACATCTGAAAAAAGGTGGTGTAACACATGGATTCTTATTTACCTGAAAATAAAGGATAATTTATAACAACTGGAGCATTATTTTAGCAGCTTTAAATGTTGAAACTTTATGGACCTCATCAAAAATAATCCCACATGTTTGCTTTGATGATCTGAAATGCCATTTTTGGAATAAATATAATAAAATAATAATAATGCTAAATGTCAAACTTTTTGTGAGGTCTTATAACCAAAAAGAACACCTGTTACAGTGTTGTAAAAAGGAAATGTTGTCCTTTGGATGTTTTGAAATGATAGCTTTTAAACATGCGTATGGATTTTCCAGAGAGGATCTCGGTCAGAGTGATTGACCCTTTCACAATCAAACCTCTGGACGCTAAAACCCTCATCGACCATACACGTGCCACCAGGGGACGAATTCTCACAGTGGAAGACCACTACTATGAAGGTAGGTTTCATAAAAATAAAAATAAACCTCATGCTGTGCAGCTTTTGCATATTTCATCACCAACCCAGCGGCAACAAGCGTCCTAGCACAACGAATCTTAAGGGTCTTGCGATTGGTCCACATCCTCGGCTGTGTTGTGGTGGCATGTTTCCATTGGCTTGGTCACAGAGACATCATGTTTTGGCATCTGCTCACTGGCCGATGCTGGGCTTGCTTGTTGTGTCCTGATTGGAGGTGAGGCATTTCTTCTGTGGTGTGTTTTGTAAATGCTAGAGTTGGAGAGGCAGAGTGCTGTCAGATTTCCTTAGCTGAGCATGTACCCGTGGGGCTGACCGTGACCTAGATAGCACAGTCTGACTTGCCCTGTGCCGTGTGTGATGGCATGGACCACACAAGTAGTTCCCATCAGTTTGTGTTTTTTCTGTTGAATTAGTTTAAAACATTCATTTTTGTGGATTTACTTATATCATTTTGTTTTTTTCTCTTTTGCCTCATTATCATGTTCCAATCAATTGTTTTACAGGTGGTTTGGGCGAGGCCATGTCTTCAGCAATGGTTAACGAGTCTGGCTTCAACCTCCATCGCTTGGCAGTGTCCCGTATTCCCCACAGCGGAAAGCCACACGAGTTGCTTAAGATGCACGGCATTGACCGCGACGCCATTGCTCAGGCCATTCGCAAGATGCTCAGCAGCTCCACCAATGCCAAGTAACTTTCTCTGTGCCCGACCCACCCACCAGCTTACACCCCCTTCAGATGATGAGAAGTAGTCAAGAAGGTTTCCTATTCACAACAGTTTGGTAAAGTTGTTCACTGTGAATTTTGCTCTAAATGTGTTCTGACGTGCTGTAATTTGTGCTGTTTACCTTTAAAGAGTCCCTTCCTTTGTGCATTTCTTGTGTTATGAATACGCACAATTTTGCACACACACCCTCACTTATGATGTCAACATTGTTATAAATCTGGTCCAGAAGTAAAATAGGACTTTGTCATTGTTGGATGCTCACTGTATACAGCACTCCATTCTTCCATGCTCCATGTTTGTGATGCTTCCATGTGTTTAAAACTCCCTGTTGACCAGAAAATGTTTTTGTTCAGGTTTAGTGCTCATCACTGGGTGGGGTATCATTTTAGGTAGGTTTTTACCACAACAAGTAGAAGCTAAGTCAGTTGTTGTTGTTGTTTTCAAAGAATAGAGCACAATTTTAAACCAAGGTTGGAAAGTGGTTTGTAGAAGCAACAAAAACCACATTTCACAGGATCAGAACATGTCAGGTTTTGTGGTTTCAAAAGTACATACTTTTGACCACCATGTGTAATCAGGATACTTCCTAATAAACACTCTTTAATGCTGCAGGCCTGTCAGAGAGAATTTCATGAAGGCTGCAACAGCAACAGTGCAGGGCGAGCTAACACCGGTTTCTTAAACTTTTGTATGTCTCTTACTTTCATGTAATAAATCTGTCGGGATTTGACTTTTAAGATTTTGAGCCTGGGTGTGTTTCTTCAGCAGAAACCTTGTAACACTGTGTACATTTAGCATAACTCTTTTTTTTTTTGGCAAAGTCTAACTGTTGTAGAAAACAAAACTAATGTCTTTATTAAAAAAAGGAAAGTAATTCTGCTTACAAAATATCATTAAGTTCACAGCCGGCCTTCTAGTGGTCCGTTTCCATAGCAACATTGATGATTTCCTGTTTTTTTTCTCTCTAATCTTACCAATCAGAAGTCTACTCCTTGGCTTTTAAGATTGAATAGAAATGTACTGCTTTTATCTCAATGCTAGGGTCTTTGTCTCCTTAATTTTTGCCAAAAATAGATAACTGGGCATTTATTATCCCAATTACCATTATCTTGTTATCTCCTTATCTTGATCTCAAATCAAGATTTTACTGTTTACTTACAACAGGGGCTTATGAATTTTCTGACACACAAGGTGTATATTTGTACAAACTCCAAAAATCTTCACATACAAACATGTCAACATGTACACAATACCACACACACACATACTCATGCATACAAACACGCACATTTAATGTTTTGGTTTGTCTGTTACGCAGACTATTTGTGCAAAGGTGAGCTGACACCTGTGTTCAGGTTATTGTGTTTATGTTCTACTGAGGTGGATGATGGAATGTGAAAAGAGGGAGAGCACCCCCACACGAGACCCCAGCTGAGGCATCAGAAGAATTTACACATTTATTTAAAAAAAATTTTTATATATATATATATATATATATATATATCACAATTTTCTACAAGTACATGATCATTTTTACTGACACACAAACCCCTCACTACAAATACAAAAATGTTTACAGGCGGACAAAACTCTTACAACAAATCCAGCCCCGCCAGAAGAATAGCCCCCCCACTGTGCCAAGGTGGTGAATTTCAATTTAACTGATGAGTCTGTAAACAGGAAATGACCTTTCAAATCCTATTTTCCACAAACAACATGATGAATTGAAATGAGTTCTCTCAAGGTTTTAGCATGACACACAAACTATTAAGCCATGACGCTCTAGTGTAAACATAGACTGTAGAAACATTGCTCTATGTTAATGAGTGTAAGGTATTTACCCTGATGTATACTGCAGCTCTGAAGGGCAATTCACATCAGCATATCACTCGATGCATGTAAAAGATCCCAACGACAATTTAAAAAACTAAAACAAATATTTTTTTAAATTGCAAAACATTTTAGAAAAACAAAATTCCATAAACCGAAACATTAAAAATAAAAATGATTGAATTTTTTTATTTTATTTTATTTTTTAAGAAAAGTAATTTCCAGAAAACTAAAGGAAATGCTAAAAAATGAAACACAATAAAAAACCAGAAATGGTACTATGGGACATCTGTGATGATCATATCCAGTATTGCTTCATTCCAAACAACTTTCGGTTAAAATGATGGACAAACGTCATCATCCTGTCAGCAACGTCCAACATCAGTTGCTTATTGTGTTTCATTTTTCAAACATTTCATTTTGTTTCTGGAAATCACATTTGCTTTCTGAAATGTTTTTTTGGTTTTGTTGTTTACGTTCCTAAATGTCATGCTGTTTATTTAATATTTGTATAGCTGTTTAAATGACGTTATGATCTTTAAAAAGCTTTTCCGTTGAGTGATTTGTTGGTTTGTTTGGCAATTCAGGCTACAGTGAAAATGAAAACAGGTGCAAGATAACCACAAAACGCCGATCAAAACCAACAGATACAGCACACATCTACAGACATTTTTAACGGTGTATGGTAAATTATCTATTGGTGCTTTCATATCTTCTTAGAAGTGTTTTACAGTCCAGTCTCATTCACCCATGGACACACATTTACACACTTATGGCGGTTCTGCTGCCGAACACTGGCACCAACCTATAGGACTGTCTGAGGACACTTAGATGTAATCTGAGCTTATAGATTTGACATTCACAGAAGCTTGACTAAAAGTCACACTCATTTAAAATAAAAACTCACTTTTATCATCTTTATCATACATCTAAGGCTTTAAGTCTTTGTAGAAAGACATGCCTCTCATGTGATGGGGACAAACACTTTTGAGAGACAATAGAAGGACAAAAAAAGCGTTGATTATACCATGTCATCCTTGTTACCAGAGGGAAAAAAAATGTCTAGTCAAACTTTTTCCTTTTCTCTGGAAATAAAACTACAAGTCCCAGAGCCCCATCACATTTATTTTGATCGAAAAGCCTCAAATGTTCTCCGTAGATACCGGTAGTACACCGCAGTGAAGTTAGTTTTGTGTTGGATATTTGAGAGACGTTCGGTCTGGGAAACCTCTACTTGCTCAGAATCCAGTGTCACTCTGAGAACGGTACTCTAACCACAGGGATACAGAACACTGCTGAAGCATGTACTGACTTCCTCTTTTCAAAATAAAATGTGGGATAGTTAAAGCATAGATATTGTGTTTAACCAGGGACATTCTATTGAGATTAAAAATCTCAGTTTCAAAGGAACCCTGTGAAATGAAAGACAATAGGATCTTGTTTGTCTAAGTTGTTTCACTCTTGAGAATTTGTATGTGAGTGGAAAAAAGTAAAGTAATGGTTAGTGAATTACTTTTTCAAATAGGTAATGAGTAAAGTAATTTAATTTCAATTTTGACCCAGTAACTAAGTAAAGTCACCAATTACTTTTCAGAAGTAACTTATCCAACACTGTTCAGGTTAAGAAATGTCCTTTACAGCAGACAAATTTGCATTACTGGTAGTCAAGAACATATGAGATAAATGTATGGCAATGTGTAAAATGAAAAAAAAAAAACTTTTATCAAGAACAGTAAGAGCCTCAAGAGCTAGAACTATAACCACAGAGTTGTTTTTGTGTTTATTTATTTGTTTATCTTTTGAGTGACAATGTTCAAAATGTAAGTGGATAACGTGTGTAGTTTATTTTTTTTATTGAATACTTAAGTATATATACACGTATCAACATAAAACAGTTGGAATAAAACAAATTAGTTAGGTCCTTAAACAAAAGAACAAAAGAAGATGGCAGAATAAAGACACAATAAAATAAAACACAAATAAATACTTGGGGGTTTTATATAACTTAATGCCCTTAATAGAAATGAGAAGTTTTCTTTCTTTTTTTGCTTTTCGTAAATTTCAATGAAATAAAGGTTGTTTTTTTTTTGACAATTTACTTTTAAGAATATAAAACTTTCCCAATAAAACTAATACATAAAAAAATAAACAGGATTTTATGTGAAAGCAAAGTCAAGTCGACGTAATTAAAGTAATCATTTTTTTCTGAAATTTACCAAAACACAGAATTTAAGAGGTGTGTAATAAATATCCTCCTTAGCGTCTTTGTTAGAACTAGTAGTAGTTCCCAAACAAGTCTCTAGAGGGCAGCATTTTCCTTTCTACACCCTCTTGTTTGATGTACTGCTAGGAATCATGGTACTTGAAGTCAACATGGCAGCCAAATCTGCGTTGCCCTCAAGATAAAAATATTTAATTTAAACTACATTTCCCATCACAGCCACACAGATTTGAATGCTTTGGGCTCAGATCTTTTTCCAATCGATGATCTCAACTAAAGTTTCCTCTGTCAGCCACATGAAGAAGCAGAAGAATGTCTTTGACAATGATCAAACTATCGATTTGTTTGGTTTTTAAGTGGTAGTCTGAGGCGGGAAGAAACCGAAAAACAAACTGTGACTATGCGGTTCAAACAAAGACGGCAGTGATTTCTCGCCTTTGCTGGTTTTCTGCGGAGCTGCTGCTAGCCAACCGACCAACCAACCCGGGCTGGGTCCCGTTACAGTCTGGAACATGTCAGTGGAGGAGCAGGAATATCCCGAGGCGGTGCTGGTCACAGAAGCTGGGCCGCAGTGGCTCCGAGCTGAGGTGGAGCGTCTGACACGAGAGCTCCGGGAAACCAGCCAGGAGAAGATCCAGGCGGCGGAATACGGGCTGGCGGTGCTGGAGGAGAAGCAGCAGCTCAAGCAGAGGTTCGATGAGTTGGAGTCAGAATATGAGACGGTTAAACAAGAGCTGGACCAGCTGAAGGAGGTAAATTACTGACTTATTTTGGACAAAATAAGAATAAAAAGGTTAATAAACAAACAGAAGTGTAACATGACTTTCTCAGGTTCCTCGCAATAGGGCCCATCTCCCAAGTGACTATTTAAGCATACAATAAAAGATTTAAACTCGCAGTGGTTCTGGTTTCTACATGAAGGACTCCAGACTTATGAATAATGTAAGAAAAAAACTTAACTATTTCTATGACTGGCATTCTTTAAGTGATAAAGGACAAATACAAGAATAGTGTCTCATTTTCTGCATTGTTCCATTGTGTGTTAGTCTGATAAATTCTCTGTATTAACTCACAAAACATTCAAATAAAATTATGAATTTAAGAAACAAAAATAATAGATATTACTGTTATTAATAATGCAACATCTCTGCCTGTTTATTTATTAACATTTGCTATTTTTAAACAGCAGAGGTTTTATTGCCAAAATCAAACCTAAAAAGATAAGCAGTTTTAATTGTTATTTTTCTCTTGCAACACTGTTTAAATAACTATTATTAAACATACTGATTTTATACAACCACTGCTTTACAAATACATGTTTGTTATTTAATGTTTTAAAAATCCTATTAATATCTAGGTAGTGTTGTATGAGATGCTACCAAAAAGTCATGTTTATTAGATTGTACTGTATAATCTCAGGGCTGATTTTTAGTCCCCAGGGTAAAATCAGGTGGAAAATCCCACAAAAGCAAACTATGAGTCATGTTTCCACTCACTCTGAGAATTGCTTGATAAAATTATGACTTCCTCATGGTGTGGAGTATGCCTTCCCATCATCCCCCTTTTTGCAACCTCTTCTGCTAGCTTACAGCCCCTCACACCCCCAACCTAACATTACTGGTGCAACAAAAATGGTGAGCAATATTGGAGCTATCCAGCCGTACAGTTTTGATCCAGATTCCAGCTCAAACAAGGAAAACCAAAGATGCACTTGTCTGCAAATGGATGCATCAGAATGCAGTAGAGCAGGGAGCTTGTTGCTTGCCGTAGTAGTGGTAGTTGCAGTCACACCTACAAGCTTTTGCACCTGCAACAATCAGAAATCCTAAAATTACATCTCTGAATTATTGCATCGAGATTGATCATAACTGTGGGGGGGGGCTTTAGTTTGACTTAATTAAATACATTTATAAAAAGGCTTAGATAAAAGTTAGTCAAACTAAACGTACAGTTCTGAATATTTAAATGAGTGAGCATTGGAGCTGCATTTTCAGAGGGAAGATACACTACTGCTATTAAAAGCTTTGGAAGTTCTTCAGGAAATATTTCTGCTAATAATAAACTGCAGAGAAGCTCAGACTTCAACCCAAACTTCTGTCTTGAAGCACTTCCCATTTCTAACATAAGACAGGATGCTACTCTTAGCTCCCTGACAGAATATTAACTTGTATTGATTTCTTACAAACTTTATCTTGTCATATTTGACCTAATTTTTCTCGTGTTAATTATAGATGGTGTAAAATCTTTGCATTGGAGGCCTTCTAGAGCATCAGTGTGAGGCAAAGTGGAATTATCAGAACCCATTAGCCAGAATGGCGTCATAATATGAGTACTTTGCTCTTGAGGTTAACATTAAATCTACAGAGTAATTTAGCCACAGTAGAGAGCTGATTCACTAATTTTAGTGTTCTGGCTCACATTCATCTGCACAATCCCTTCATGTGTTTCACCAGAGTACAATAGTTACACCCAGTTTAAGTGGGAAAGAAAATCCTGCAGGAGGTTGGAAAGATGAACTTGAGTCGGTCTTTGCTTAAAAGATTCAATGAAGTTTTATATGTTTTACTTCATCTTTAATTTTGAATTAGAGAAGATCATATCTGCTTGTTTTGAATGTGAGAATCAGTGATTTCATTAATACAAGTTCCTAATTGTTCAATTTACCTCCCTAGTTATAAAAAATAAAACAAATTTATGTCTTAGAAAATGTGTTTTGTTTTTTTTTTGTTATAAAAATTGTAAAACATATTGATCTGATTCAATCTGGGTGTAAATTGAAAACAACTGTTATTGATTTTTGAGAAAAGGGTTTGTCTCCCTTCTCTGTGTCTTCTCTTTAGGCTTTTGGACAAGCTAACACCACGCACAGGAAGGTGGCAGCAGATGGGGAAAGCCGAGAAGAATCGTTGATTCTGGAGTCTGCCAGTAAGGAAGCTCTCTATCAGCAGAAGGTTCTGGAGCTGCAGAATGAGCTCCGACAAGCCAAAGTGTCCCTCTCCAGTGCACAGGCGGAAAATGATCGTCTGGCGTCCATCGCTCTTGAGATGAGAGAGGTAAGAATGAAGAACTGTCAGTTTCATTCCCAGAGGAGGCAGACGTTTTCTATTTCTTTGATGAAACATTAAATTGAAAGTACACATGTAATACAATACACCAAGTAAATATTAAATAACCCAAAAGAAGTCATTCTAAACTTTTTCCTGTGAGCTATAATACATTTCCTTTTTTTTTTTTAAATGCTCATTTCTTTTAAAAAGTTCTAAGTTTTCCATGTCCATGCTTGTGCCACCTGAAAGTAAATAAAACACGTTGCTGGTTTCCTTTGATACTGTGTGCAGAATTCGGAGCTGGCCGAGCTGCAGCGCAGCCAGCTGCGAGACGACATCAGGGAGTTTAAAGTGCGAGAGGGCAGACTGCTGCAGGACTACAGTGAGCTGGAAGAGGAGAACATTTCCCTTCAGAAACAGGTGTTAGCGCTGCGGCAGAATCAGGTGAGACAAACCCCACCAAACGTGGTGTTCAGGCCATAGTCATGCAAACAGGTCATACCTGTGTTGTGATATGTGTGTGTGTTTGGGATGGGTTGCGTGTGGACTTCTTAGAACACAGATGTTCCCATCAGCCTCTGAGCTGGTTCATGCTGAGGGCAAAGGTGTGAACGCGGGTTCCGCATCAGCTGGTAATAATTTGGGCTAAGCAGTAAAAAGAGAAATGAAGATAGTCTGAACAAAGTCTTCAGCAAAGACAATATCAATATTGAGCTATTTGAAGCTTGAAATAGTTTGTGAAATGCAAAAATGTTGATGTTTTTGCAAAAATTTGATGACGTTCTTTTTTCTCAGGTTCCCTTGCATCCTGATTGGCTGTATACTGTTGTCAGTGTCTGTGCTGTTTGTCCTGTACAGAATGTGTTCAGCTTGCAAACATGATCTTTGTTTACATTCTATAATACTGGACTTATTTTTTTTATGAAGGTTTGAACTTTGAGAGTTTAAACAGAGAGAAAGGTGTGTAAATGTTCATGTCTGTCTGAGGAAAGTGTGTAAAGTGAGGAGTTTTACAGCCTTAAAACATCTAGAGTCCTATGTGGATTTCACCTATCGTGGGTTGTTTTTAGAAATAACTCCTGCGATTAACGAGGGGCCGCTCATATTCTTCTAGGTCAAAACCATAAATCCCCGTATTTAAAACATTTTGGTTTCTATCTCAAACCACGTTGACTGTTTGGTTTGTTCCATCAGGTGGAATTTGAAGGTCTAAAGCACGAGATCCGCCGCTTGGAGGAAGACTCACAGTACCTTCACAGTCAGCTGGAGGAAGCCGTGCGGCTGAGGGAGATCGCGGAGCGGCAGCTGTCCGAGTCATTGGAGACCATAAAGACGGAGCGCGAGCAGAAGGCCACGCTGCGCAAAGAGCTCTCACACTACATGACTATCGGTGGCTCTGTGTACAGCAGCTCTTTCAGTTCCTCCTTCGATAACTCCAAACTTCACGAGGACCCCACCGTCATCGAACCAGACAACGATGACCTGATCAGAGGCTTTGAGAATGGCTTGGTCAAAATGAGTGATAATGATGAAGACAACAGAACTGCTGGGAATAAGAGAGGAGATGCCTACAAGCCAGCTCCAAGCCTGGTGGACGACCTCTTGAGTGAGCTCAACATCTCAGAGATACAGAAACTTAAGCAACAGCTTGCTCAGGTATGTTAGCACACAGAATTATGCACATAAAGGATTTCAGTTCATTAGTTCTAGTCTGTAGAATTTCCTTTAGTGAATAATTGCGTTGATGTGTTTTTAAAGAAGAATACCACAATGACATCCTCTCCAGAATTGGTGAAGAGACATTTAGAAAACATTTATTAAACGATCATTTAGCCAGCAATGACCAAAACCCCAAACAGGCTGGACAGAGCAGACTGCTGGCTCATAGTCGACCAGTAAAATGACAGCTGTGCTACAGATTCAACAGTTACCTGTCAATCAAAAGATCACGTCCCCAAATATAAGAAAATGGAGTTTAATTCATTTCCAGTCGATTCTAGTTTCTAATTTGTTGTTTTTTTTCTTCCTGTTAAATTTAAATCCACATTGGACATTTCTACTCTGAAAGTGTCTTAATAATCCTAATTCCTGTGGTTTGCCATACAGCTATGGCAATTTGACTGTGTATAACGCACACTGTTGTTAGAAACAAAAGTGACTAAGAGAAGCGGCTGAAAAGTCCCTTTCTACATTTAAAGTCCCACTCTGATCATCTTTTGTAAAATCGTTTCCAGTGGTCTTTTAATTATGATGATGCTGTTTATGGACACGATCCAAAAACCTGTGTCGTTTTCGAGGACATAGTTTCTGTAGAGCTACAGGAGTAAGTTCATTAGAAATTCACCTCTGTGAGGGTTGGATGGAATCTCTGTAATAAGTGTTGCATCACAGAAAAGTCTTAGTTTCCCCAGAAGAAGGTGTCTTTTGCTGTAATTACATTGAATTGTGAGAAGTGATAGTCTCAGATTGGATGGAAGCAGCTGAAAAAAGATGCTATTTGGTCCACGTTCCTCTTATTGTTTACAATAAGCCAGTCAAAGCAGCCAAAATAACTTCAAATGTCCTCACTTTTGTCTTAGGTTGAGCGTGAGAAAGCGGCCCTGATGAACGCTCTACAGGAGAGCCAGAAGCAGCTGGAACAGGCTTACGGCACGGTGTCGGAACAAAAGGAAACGGTCAACAGGCTGACTGAAAACCTCAGTGCAATGAGGAAACTGCAGGCCAGCAAAGAACGGCAGTCTGCCCTGGACAGTGAGAAAGACAGAGACAGCCACGACGACGGGGATTATTACGAGCTTGACATTAACGGGCCGGAGATTCTGCAGTGCAAATACACCGTGGCCATGTCTGAAGCTGGAGAGCTGAGGCAGGAGCTGAAGATACTGAGAGCGCAGTACCAAGAGTGTCGAACGCGATATGAGGATGAGCGAGCACGGTTGGACAGCGATGTCCAAGACCTGAGGTCAAAGTTGTTGTCCCTGGAGAAGATCAGTCAAGCTGATAAACTGGAGGTGTCTCGTCTGGAGAGGGAGCTCCGGATAGCCAGCGAGACCGCTGGAGAATCACTCAGCAGCCTTAATATCGCCCAAGATGAACTGATAGCTTTTAGTGAGGAGCTGGCCAATCTCTACAACCACGTGTGCATGTGCAACAACGAGACCCCAAACCGAGTCATGCTCGACTACTACAAGGAAGGCAAGGCTTTGGTCAGGAAAGGCGAGGAAGGGAACGCCACAGCCACCACATCTCCAGGTCCTGAGCACCGCCCAGAACCCATGAACATCTACAACCTGGTAGCTATCATCAGGGATCAGATTCGTCACCTGCAGCAGGCGGTGGACCGCACCACAGAGCTGTCCCGCCAGAGACTTGCCAGCCTGGAACTGAGCTCAGTGGCAGACAAAGACAAAGAGGCCTGCATGGAGGAGATTCTCAAACTGAAGTCCCTGCTCAGCACCAAAAGGGAACAGATCGCCACGCTCAGAGCCGTCCTCAAGGCCAACAAACAGGTCAGAAGACCACCCAGAGTATGCAGAACACCGTACACGCAAGCCGGGTCCTTCAGATGAAGGAAGTTTGGTGTTTTCTCATACTCACCTCTCACAGAAATGACCAGTTTTCATTTATTGTTTTTAATTTAGAAAAAATAATAAAATGAATGAACGTTTTTCTCCATTCAGACAGCAGAGGTCGCGCTCGCCAACCTCAAGAGCAAGTATGACAGTGAGAAGGCCATGGTGACCGAGACAATGATGAAACTCCGGAATGAACTGAAGGCTCTGAAGGAGGACGCAGCTACGTTTTCCTCTCTGAGAGCCATGTTTGCTACAAGGTAAGTCCCACGAAACCCCAAAAAAGTGCAAAATACAGCCCCCAAGTCAATGTTTGCTGAACATTGATGGTTTAGAATTTAACAAAAGTTCGGCTTTTCATTTAAAACAAACATTTCATTCGAATTGTTGGCCATTATTTATTTATTTTTCCATTTTACTGACCCGAAAAAGGATTTGAACTGTGACTCTAAAACGGTGAGACAATCCGAACCGTGGATTTTGTGATCCGTTACACGCCTAGTCCCTACAGCTCCTCCTTCCAAAAAAAAACGTTTGTACACCACTACACCTTCAAATGGCCCTACCATTGGAGCAACAGGGAGGAGCCAGAGGGGTAGGGAAGCAATTCAGTCTAAATCGTAATGTCTCAATAGGCATTTCTTTGTCATTTTTCAAAATGTTTATACACTTTTGCTAAATTAAAGTGTTGGATATTTAAAGGTTTGTGTGAGTGCTAGTAGTTCTTTAACTTTCACAGTCACCCTTTGGCTTGATTTTTGATTGAAATAAGCAGAAACATTGAATTGTTGATTTTTATCAACTGGTAAGAATTGATGTTTTTGGATTTTTAAAAAACTAATGAAAGTAATGGTCTATACACCAAATTTCAAGAGTCATAAGGCTGTTCATCAGGTCAAGCATTTATGTGAAACAGTCGAAGTCGGTTAACAGGAACTTCCTCTTTTCATCTGGAAAAATTCTGTCCGGGGAGTGAAGGAAAACTGAAGCGGCTCCACCTGCTGCCAGCATCCTTCATCTCTTTTTTTTTCTCTTCTTCTCCTTTTGCTTTGCCCTGCTCTGTTTCTCTCAGGTGTGACGAGTATGTGACCCAGTTGGATGATATGCAGAGGCAGCTGGCTGCGGCTGAAGATGAGAAGAAGACTCTGAATTCTCTACTGCGGATGGCTATCCAACAAAAACTGGCGTTAACTCAGCGTTTGGAGGATTTGGAGTTTGACCATGAGCAGGCGCGCCGCAACACTGCCACAGCGGGAGGGGGCAAAGGCAAATCTAAGGGCAAGGGAGCGTCCTCCAGCCATCATGTAAGTGAAGATGCATCTCAGAAGCTTCACCCTGAGGTCCATATTTAGGAATTGAGGAACTTTTTTCCCCTCAAGTTGATTTGCTTGATTTTTCACAATCAGTGTAGTTGCTGCTCAGTATGTAAATTCATTCATTCATTTTCCAATCCGCTTTATCCCTTTCGGGGTCACGGGGTTGCCGGAGCCTAACCCGGCTACTCATGGGCGAAGGCAGGGTACACCCCTGGACTGGTCACCAGTCTGTCGCAGGGGCAGTATGGAAATTCACTTTTCTAAATCTTGTTTTTTTGCTTTTAGGTGAATAATGAGCGGAACTGAGTTTGGTCAGAAATGTGATGAATAAAATACTTTTTTCATTTAAACACATGAAAACACTTGGATTTATTGTTTAACTTAAAATTGATTTGCCACCTTTTTTGATTTATAATAAAAAAGTATATTTTAACAGAAAATGTTTAATTTATTTCATAAGATTATCTACTAAAGCTAAGTTCATCTAAGTTGAATATCTGCCTCTTTGCTTTGCATGCTAGAGGTTTTTTTTTAAATAATAAACTGAAAATGCAGCTGAAATGGAAATAATTTCGTGGTTTTTTTTTTGTTCTGTCCTTCTTTTTCTAGTGAACCTATCAAGCCAAGTGTCCTTATGGAAGTCCATCCATTAGCCGCAGCTCCTGGTTTCATCAGAAAGGATCCAAATCCTGTCATTACTAAGAACATTTTTTAACAGCTGTTGCCAAACGCTCCTTTAAAAAAAAAACCAGTGCCAAACAAGTTTTGTAAAATGTCATTAAGTCGACCGCAACTCCAGAGAAGAGCTCATCTGTTCGACCGTCTTCCAACACAACACGCCGCTATGACTGAATCAGAAGGAAGATGTGCTGATCGCTCGTTGCCTGTTACCCTGACTGAGCACTTTTTTGTTTACTTATTTGCTTCTCGGTCTTTCATATTTTGTCTAAATACATATGTTTCAAAGTATGCTTCAGTATTTGGAAAAGATGCCAGATTCTTCATCAGTGTTCTAAGAACTGTTATTGCAATTCAAACTTATATAAAGATGTTTAAGTTAACAGCAGATGTTGATAGTATGCAAAACTTTATCCATTAAGGTTTTTAACATTTTATACAGTTTTTGTAAACATATTTAGTCCTATGTCATCTGTGCCATTGTGTGTTTTATTTGTACAAGTGCAATTTAAACCATGGGTTAAAAAGGTCATTCTGAATGAAATGTCTGTGTTATGTCAAAAGATTTAGCAGGTTTTTGTCCAGAATCTTGATTTTTAAATGTCAGTTTTTAACAGTAACCACAGTAGTATTTATTTGCCTCAGGGCTGAATATAGGATTTCTCGTCCTTTTTGCTTTATAAGGGAGTTTGAATTTAGCTGCCTGATTACAGTTTAATAGAGACCCCAAGATGGTGATAAACCTGATCAACTCCTGTAAAACGCCACTGTTAGATTCTGTCTCTACCTGCAGATATGGATAATAAAAAAAAAATCAGTCTAACTGTCAAAGTTTGGATGTTTTGGGATTCTTTTGTTTAATTTTTTAATTTGTTTTTCAAAGCACCCTTATCAAAAAGTCGTACACTTAAAATTAATGTAATAAGTATGATTGAATTATATAAGTGTTGGACGCATAGCAACTTAATACTTAGACTAACTTAATACAAGACTAAATTGGAATTTTTACAATATAAATATCGTGCCACACTGTAGCACTAAATGACCCATTTGGTCCAGTTTCTTACTGACCAAAACTCATCTAGAGCTGCAAAGTCTCACATCACCATTCAGAAAATGAGCTTTATTTATATTCTTGTGGTTATGAAGTCATTCTTTTATATAACATAGCTTTTAAGTATTTTCAATAACTGAACCGGTGCTGTATGTCATTAGAACAGTGTTAACTCTGTTTGCCTTCAACAGCAGCACATTGAAATTGTTTTTAAAATCAAATCCACCATATATCAAGTAAGATCCTCCTGCAGCAGATTTACTTAAAGTAAGAACACAAGTAAACAAACATTATGTTTTCTGTTATATGGTGAGCCATCATCCTGTTTCTCTTTTTACTATCATGAAAACAGTGGTGCAGATCCAACTTTTTTTGAAATCTGTAAGTTACATGTAAATGCAATACACTTTGTATCAGAACAACAACTAGACACGGTTGAGAAGCAGAAGTAAAGAATGTGTACTTTAAGCTTATTCTACTGACAAATCACTGATAAGAAGAGATTAAACATTTGACCATTGTTTTGCTCTGTAATCTCATTCATTCATTTTCCAATCTGCTTTATCCCTTTCGGGGTCACGGGGTTGCCAGAGCCTAACCCGGGTACTCATGGGCGAAGGCAGGGTACACCCCTGGACTGGTCGCCAGTCTGTCGCAGGGGCCACAATCGCACACCCATGCACACTCACATGCACACCTAGGGACAATTTAGAGTAACCAATTAACCTATGAAGCATGTTTTTGGACGGTGGGAGGAAGCCGGAGTACCCGGAGAAAACCCAGGCACGTACGGGGAGAACATGCAAACTCCGCACAGAAAGGTCCACCAGCCAGGACTTGAACCGGGAACCTTCTTGCTGTGAGGCAGGAGCGCTAACCACTGCGCCACCGTGCAGCCCTGCTCTGTAATCTGACGTGTTAAAAATCTCAACAAAAACCTGATTATACAAAACTAATTATCCCCAATTCAAAACATTTTTCTTCAAAGTCAAGAGCCACAATGAAGAAATAAAAGAGATGCATGTAGCTCTGGAGCCCCAGGTCTCAAACTTCTAGAATACTTAAATAGTACACTTAAGTTCAAGTGCACTTAAATACTTTTTGCCAGGGTTGTGCATGCATTTTTTGGAAATAATTTGCTACACAAAAACTGTTTAAAACTTTCAAAATGCAAGTAATCTGACATTTAAAAAAGTGTGCTGGCATTGATGTATGAGTTAAAGTTTTAAATAATGTGTTTTAAAGTCTGTAGAATAGTTATTTTTAAAGCTTTCTCTAAGCAAAAAGTTGTCTATTTAAGGGTACTTGTTAGTATACTTATATTAATAGTGAGGCGGTATACTTGAAACTTACTTTTTATATACTATCTATATATTGTAAGCTTAAAATATTCCCATTTAGTCTTAAGAAGTATTCAGTACACTTTCTACACAATACGGTCTTTTGTAAATTTACTATTCTTTTGCTTATACTGAAGTATTGAAGCCTGTAGTTCATAAATGAACTTCAAGCGTACTACCTTTGCTACTTTTTCAGATTAAAAGATCTTTTCAATCATGGCCAAAAACACCTCATTGATCAAGGTTCTAAGCATGACTTTCTTAATATGTTTGTTATAGTGGGATGAGTCACGCTAGCACTGAAAACATTTCATGTTTTTTCTTTATTTTAAAAGTGATTTAAATTCAGTAATAAATGCTACGAGGTGTCATCACTAAAAACCTTAAAGCATAATGTATTTGTTTTGTAAGGTAAAGAAAATACATTTGAGCTTTGAGCTACGAAGAAAATCGTTCTTATAAAGATATTCTCCTTCCGAAAGGCGATTAAGCTAACCGACGTGACTCTGTGCGTGATTACGTCAGAGGGCGGGTCCAAACAAAGGACAGAGGGGACTCCGCAATGGGAGGTTTGTGTTTCGTTGACTAAAACATAAATTAAAGTCTATGTCCCTGATATATACTCTTATATTTTTCTCTTAAACATTCTTTGAAGCCCTGATCCGGTTTGGATTGAAGTACAAATAACCTGAGAGGAGTTTTCGCTCCTCCATAAACACTTGAACCGACCAAGTCTTGATGTTTCCCAAAAGTTCTCCAACACGACAGGCGGGTGAATCCAAGTCGGCGATGAGGATGATGTCGTAGTGTAGTTTCGCCATCTGTCTTTAGTTGTACGTTGTGAAGAATTTTGACAAATATGTTTGTTCTTCCACGGACAGACATGTTTTTTTTCACAGAAAACCTGCAGATGTGCTGATCAATTCAGTTACTTTTGCGCCATTATTTTTCCAGACACTTTTTTCGATCAGCTGACGGAGGACAGCGCCTTCCTAAAGGTTGACCGGAGGCTGAACACGGAGCTGGTGGACAAACTCGTCCTGCAGCTGAACAGAATCTACCCTCAGATCCTCACTGACAAGGAGGCCACCAAAGTGAGCGAATCCACCAAATGCAGTCAATGCATTCACAACAAAACAATAGGGAAAAAGACTGGAGGAAAGTACCTAGGAGTTAAAAGTTTGACTTTTTTGTTAGTTATTTGGAGAAAAGTTGTAAAAGTTATCATCATAAACATCAGTGCAAACACTTTTATCTGAGACTAAGTTAGAAAGTGTTATAATGAAAGTACATGACTGTTACATTTCTTCCTAGTTCAGGAACTTGGATGTCCCAACAAATGTTCGTCTGGGTGAGCTCCTGACACACCTGCAGGGGAAAGGTGAGGAGGCCTGCAGAGAGTTTTACAGAGCCCTTCACCTACATGTCGAGGAGCTTTACTACAGCCTACCCACAAGGCTTCGCCTCAGAGGTCAGTGCTCCCCCAACCAAAAATGTAATCTTTCATCGCTTTAAAACCATTTTGAATGTTTCTATGCGCTCTCTGTTCCTGTCTTTGTGGATTTAAATGTCATTTTTCCTTTACATTTCAGACTCCTTGAATCCACCAACATCTCCATCTGTTATCCAGCAGCGCCATGTTCTAAATGACAGAGGTATTGTGAATTTATATATACCACTCTGTACATAGAACATGCCTGTAATATTTTAAAGGAGGAAAAATCCATGAGGTTTTTGAAAGTCTGAACTAAATCCTACCTAAAACCTTCAATATGGCAAAAATCTCCTGCAAGGATCATAAAAGCTTAGAGACCAACTCCAATGAAAATTGATATTTTTTATGTTTTTAACATGTTCTTGTAGTATTTTTCTCACAATGGAGGAGGTATCTAAAAGAATTTCAGATTAAAGCTGTTTCTGAGTGTTTCTTAATTTAAATCAAGATGGATCAACAGCATATAAAAACCCACAGTTTTGATGCATCCACTTGCAGACAAACAGATCTATTAACATCTTCATTTTCCTCGTCTGAGCTGCATCTGACTCAAAACTGTATGGCTGGATAGCTCTGATATTAATCGCCTTTTATTTTTTTGCTTTACTTATGTTAGCTTGGGGTTGTGAGCGGCTGTAAGATAGCGGGAGAGAGTATAAACAAAGACATGATGGGATATCATTGTAGGGTTGTTCCACGTCAACAGTCCTGACCCACGATTCTGATGAACCTGCAGCTCCTGCAGAAAATATTTCTTAAAAGACAACACAGGCTTTTAGATTTTGTCTAAAAACGGCGTAATCATAATTAAAAGACCACTGGAAATGATTTTAGATCTGATCAAAATATAGTTGGAGTGGGACTTGTTGTTCACAAATCTACTGAGGTAATAAACATGTTTTTGTAAATACTTTCATTCTTCTTTCTAGGTCCCCTCTTCTTTCTGGGAAGTTTCAGCTTTGCTGTGGGAATTGCTTTACTCTATTACTACAGCGGTAAATTTATGTCTTTATCTGCAGAAAAAAAATCTGTTCAGTGCCTAATCTGGGATTAAAACAAATTGTTTCTTTTTTTTCTTTTAGAAGCTAAACTGTCTGGGGGAAGTCGGGCCCTTGGGATGGCTGCTCTTGGTTTAAAAAGAAAAGCTCATGAGGTCCTTATATGGTACACAGAGGAAAGTTTCATAAAGTAATTTTTTCATGTTCTTTCAAGTACCAGTTTATGTTTATTGGAAATTACTTTTCTGATGCTTGATGTTGTGGAACCTATCTCTAATTTTCAAAAGTGCCAACCTACAACTTCCAATTGTTTTGATTTCTTTAGAAAAAATTACAAAAATAATTAATAAGTTCAAAGTGCATTTATTATTTAACCCAGAAATATGTATTTTCTTAATTTTAGGTAGCATACTGAAACTCCAGCGTTATCAACTCCAAGTCACATTGCAATCGCCTTTTTCGTGGACCTTTGCCCCCATCTTGTGGACTAAAGAGGAACTGCATTAGAATATTTGTGTAATTATGTATAACAACGTCCTAGTTTTATCAGTTGAGTTTCCCCGTTTACAAAAAAAAATTGAAGTTGTAATCAACGTAAATAAATCTTAACACGCGTATCATTAGCGATAAAATTGTTTGCGATACCTCCCACCAATGAAAAACCGATGCTCATGCGCAAAGCATTATGGGTATAGGCGTTACCAAAGAAAATGATGAAAAAAATATTTTATATGTTGTTAATATAAAATAATGACCACGAATAAACAAGTGACAATTATACTAAGGTTTTAAACCTTAAACATATAAAAAAAATGAAGTTTTTAAGTAAACCACAAACGAAACTGATCTTCATGTGCGCACTATATATTACGTGGGCCAACACTCCGGTATATTGTGTTGTATGAAAGGAGAGAAGGTTAGCACTCCCCTTGACAAGGATGGAAATGGCCATATGGCCTGCAACACACATACGGTTAAGGCATTGCCACCTACTTCGTGGCATCTCTAACCATGTTTTTTCAAACTGATTTACTTCATAAGCCGCTCCCAAAAGTCCCTTCATTTACTACCGCCTTTGCCTTTTTCCGTCTTATAACTGGGGAGCGGAGGCATGACTCGTTTTTTCCCCGTGTGCTCCTCGTTTCCGGTCGGGTGAACTCACGGAGGAAGAGAAATTATATTTTCCTGTAGAAAAACCCGTTTAGTCCCTAAACCCTCTGCGGGATAATAAAGTGCAGTTTGTGTTTAAAACAACCCACGGAGAGAAACGGTATGTCCTAAATAATGCATTTATAGTTTTGTTTAACAAGCATTGTTTTAGTCAACACAACAAGCTAAATTTGTTGACAGAGCTGTTCAATAAATATGCAAAAAATGTTTAATAAAGAGTAAATATAATTTCTTTATCCTTCAAAAGTGAATAGCTCAAACAAGGAACTGTGTGGTTTAAAAAAGTTATTTTGAAGGTCAACAAAACATTAGGGGTGCTAGAAAATACTTTTCTTTATTTGTTTGTATTTATGGCAGTGTACTACTATTTGCAAAGGGAAAAACTGTGACTGCAATAAAAAATAAAGTAAAATAAATGGGACATATCTTTGCAGTTTTTTCTGGATTTATTTATTAAACAGCAGCAACAATGCTTCATAAAGTTCTACAAAACAGATTAAATGATTCCTCTAATGCATCATAAACATCATAAACGTACACAAAACAACAGCCATGCTGTAAATGACACTGTGTTTAAAAAAGAAAGGAAGACAGCTGATTGCATAAAGGGATATCCGAGGCACTGTATCCTTTGGTTATGTCAAAAATAGACATGTAACAGCAGAGAGTTACAAATACATATGTTGACTTGTAATAAATAAAATGCTTTATATTTGCATGAATATTCTGAGCAATATGGAAGGTATCAAACTGGTGGGCAGGGGTTCTTTGTAAAGAGCATAATCAAGAACTGGTGGCGGGCCGCTGCACGCCGAAGGCTGTGATGAAGACGTTGACTACCACTATGATGAAGACAAAGGCGGTGGCGGCATTCTCCATGATGTTCAGCTTGAAGTGTGTACTTTGGTCATTGAGGTTCCATTTCACTGTCAAAGACAAACATGGCGATCAGTTGGAGGGACTGCAGCCAGGGGCCAAGGTTTGATGCAATCACTGAAGAGTATAAGCAGCTAACAGCCTCTGACAGCATTGCGTTTAGGTAAATGATTAACTTCAGTCAACAGCAGACTATCACATTCCTCAGGAGCTGGCAAATGAAATGTCTGCAGGTCTGCTAAGACATCACACTTGTACAATTTTATTGTTAATTAGACCAGAAAACAAATCATTCAATCTAGGACAAAGTTTGGGCGACTGAGGCTTTTCCTCATCAAATGACACTGTCTCTGACACTAGTGTTCTCTGTCAGAACGAGATAAGAACACAGCCAAAGGGGAAGAGACTCCACTCCAGCATACGAGGGAAAAACACTTCAGCTGCACATTTCCTTCCTTTGTCTTTAACATTTTGGCAACATATTGTAGCGTTCAACATGCATACTAGCCCATATATGTGTATCCAGTGTAGACAGAGGTGGAATAGAGTATTGTCTGAGGCCATGTGACATGATTGGGTCAGAACATAACAAGGTTACAGAGAAAAGAAGCACAATTGTTGGCCTGTGACTTCCCACCTCATTGTTTTTTAAAATCTTTGAATAGTCTAAATAAAGTCTAAATAGTTCAATTGCTCAGGTGTCACATCCTCGTGTTTCAGTTCTTCCTTCATAGATTCTCTTCTCTTTTTCTCTTCTGCTTCATTCCAGTCTTTAAAATGATCAAATTCACCAAACAGGTTAAAGGAAACTAGAGAATCACTCCTGTCTTTTCTACTGTCATGCTGTTGTCATGAACTGTGGAATAAAATAACCTATGTCAATACATTTATTATATAAATAAGAGGTTTGTGGTCAATCATTTTTGGTTTGCTCAGAAAAGTGTTTGTTTTTATTATGTTTTTAATTACACCATTCTGGACCTGATGTTCAGAATACTCAAGATTAAAAATAAATCCAACTTGGTGATATAAGAGTAAAGTTGGAAGTCTGTAATAATAAAAAAAACTTCATAAAACCACTTTTTTGTTGTATTTTGATCTTTTACTACGCAATAATGTCACAAATGTAAAAATGAAAGTACATCAAAATGATGCTTTTCACAGTAATTATTAGGTAAAAAATAATTGGGATTTGAATCGACTAATGGGGTTTACGATTACGTTTCACGATTAATTATTGGCACAAAAGAAGTGAATCACGACAGTAATGTCAGAATCAGAAAGTTAAACATAAATGGATTTTTTCCCTAACAAAATAAACTACCAACAATAGAAAACGTTTAAAAAATGAAGGGAAACCTGCAACATGTCGACCAGTTGAAAAAATGATGTATTCCTTAAAGATGGGCTTTTTTTTGGTTTCATGTTTTGTTTTGGTGTTTTTGCTCATCGTTTGTTCAAAACTGTATAGTTCTACAACAATTTTTAGCCTCTACGAACAAAAAACTTAAACCACATCAAACTTTGACCAATCAGTGGCTCATATTTGTTAGTGACGTACGAATGGCCTCCCCTTTAAATTATGGAAGCGCCAACCGCTGGAAAATTGATCACAGAGGAGAAATGAATAATTCCAGTTTGTTTACGGCTGGAATTCTATGACACCAAGTCTTTCATATATCGGAATGGAGCTGTGAAAGAAAAAACATTAAGCAAGATTCATGAAAATTGAACCATTTTGACATTTGACAACAAACCTCTTCCAACTGTAGGTGGCTGACATGCGCTAGTAAACAGTAGCAACAGAAGAAGAAGCCCCTCCCTGCTTGTCCAGTGTGAACACCATGAGTAAAATGTGCGTTCAAGAACCCACGCTTAGCAGAAGTTTGAGCGCGCTAAACACGCGTAACCTCGCATTTAGCGGGTTCATGAACGCTGTGTGTCCACAGCTTCAGGATCACATGTTAAAGAAGGTCAGAGCTGCGTCCATGTCTCATTATATTCACTGACAGGCCCTTCCTCTTCCTGATCTTTCATTATATTCATTTATTACTGATTCATTATACAGTCAAACAGAAATCTATGAGAAGTAAGTTTGACCAAAAACCCCAAAATACGTAACATCCTGCCTGCAGTGTTTAGGGAAGCTGACAGTCAGGATGACCTCCAGAAGTTCAGAAAAAGGAAGTAAAGGCGTTCGACGTGGTCATGGCAGGACAGTTTGTGGCTAACGACTTACTCTGAGAGTTGGAGGAACTGTTGATCTAATGGGAATTTCATGCATGAGTCTCTGCAGAGACTTCGACTCAGAAAATCCACCGAGCTGCAATCATTAACAACTGCTTGGGTCACCGGTTGACGTCCAATGCCGTCATAAAAGATGGGCGTTCATCAGGAAAGGGTGTTATCACCACTTCTAATTTAATAATCAGCAACATTAATGTTTTATACCGTACGCTCCAAAGGTCTTATTTGTGGGGCTGAAGACTTTTGTTTGCACAAAATCCTGGATTCCCTCAAGCGGTGGTCTCTAACCTTTTTCCGGAAAGTGCAATATTTCCACGGACCAGTTTGTACAAGGCTGAAGTGGACATCTGATTTTTCTTTTTAGCTTCCAGTTTCCCTTCACTTTTGAGGATAAAAAAATCTCTTTAAAATACCTGCAGCTGCTTTAAACTTTATTTGTACACTAGATTTCATGTAGGAACCATTAAAATGTTTTCCCTTAATTGTCAAAGTTGAAGCTCAAAAATCTCCAACTTCAGCCTCGTCTGATAGATACATTTAAAGAAAAGCCGTCACTAAAACAGGTATTTTCTAAATATAATCATAACCGTGAATCCACTGTTTGAACAACTTTATTTGGAACTGTTGTCCAAACCTTTATTTAAATTTAGGTGGAAGCAGCTAACAGTTTGGATGAACTTTAACCGTACCGATGAAGATGAGCATAACTCCCACCAGGATCTGCAGGATGAGGGAGATGCTGATGAGTGTGATGAGGGGCACATAGAAGGTGAAGCCTGGTCCTTGTTCCATCACCGCCTTCAGCTGGGAGGCGTTAGCCATGAGCAGAGCCACGTCCAGCATGCTCTCCGCCGCGCTCTTCTTATTAGCGTAATGATTCATGTTCAGGGGCCGGGACTGGCGCCTCCCGTTTTCCTGCAGCGGGACCTAAAGTCAAACAGAAACCCTGATGTTGGAAACACACTGAAGAATGATGGAGATTTAAAAAACAAAGAAAAGTTTCCACATCCTGACACTGACACAACTGTCACACGTGCTTTCAGAGGAACTTTCTAACAGGGGGACTTCACCAAACATCTATAGAGTGACCTTATCAGGATGGGGGTTTGCAATTGTGTAATGTAGGTAATTCTAACAGAAGCGAAAGTGAAAAACCAACTACTTACAAGGTCACTGAGTTCATTTTTCAAACACCAATCAAAGGCAACCATCATTCTTCAGAGCATTTACTCTAAAATAAATACAACTAACTAAGTTCTAGTTCATGCCAAGTAAACACAATTTCCTTCAGATAAACTACAAAACAACTTTTCTGGTTGTCTTACGGCTGAAATTCGAAACAAAAGCATGGAGTTGCTGTGGATCTGCGCGCTTTCACGAGCGTTAGCTGAATGCTTCAGGTTTCATTTGGTTGGAGCTTTGTGCAACAATAGACTTTGTGCACAGGTGGGCAGCAGACAGGACGGGGTGTGGGTTTACCACAGTCCGGAAGATCCTTTACACTCCCAGACCTGACCCACTTCAGCCTCTGATGAGGTTCCCCTTCAAAGCGTCTGTGGTCTCACTGTAGTCATTTGTAAAAACACAGCCAACAAAAACACACACGATAAGACCGAATGAAACGTTCATGAGCGCACTGCTGGTGTCACAGACTTTTAGCCCAGGACCCTGAATTGCATCCCTTAATAATTGATTAATTTACATAATCTTCGCATTTAAATAAAGAAATATTTATTCATCAAATCAATGGACTTATAAGGTTTTAATTAAAAAAAAAAAAACAGTTTAATGCTGGAATTCATCATTTTATTAGAGTTCAAATCTGTCTTCCTTTTATTTTTTAATCAAAATCATTTTTGAGCGGAACAGAAGAAACAGAAAATCAATATTTATTCAAATGAACTGTGTAGACTTGGAATTCAGTTGATTTTCTATTTTGACTTCTTAAAGTGTCAACATTTCTACATGTAGCCATTATTTGCTATAAGTAATTCTTGCATTTTCTCAGTTTTTAATGCAGAAATTCATTATTTTAATTTCAATGTTGAGTTTAAATGACTGGTTTTATGTAAACAGATTTTATAACAAGATTAATCAATATTTAGTTAATAGTAAAACTTGAAACTGTGCTTGAAAGCGATAGTTTCCATTAATTTTTTAAAGTTAGTTATAGTTAGTTGTGACACATTCGTATAAGAACCTGAAAAGTGATCCAAACTAAGCGGGTTCCTCGTCTTTTCTCTCAGTTTCTTTCATTGTAAGCTGTGGACTGCATGGTTCATGCTTCTCCTGCGTGGATCATAGCGCGTCTGCGCGTCACCTGAGCTCCTCTGTCATTATGTTGTAAACTGAGCCTCTGGATCAACGCAGAAGCTGACCCGAGACTCCAAACAAACAACAAGAAACAAGAAAATCTTCTTAGATCTGACTGTTGTTGGATGGATGGATGGATGGATGGATGGATGAATGGATGGATGGATGGATGGATGGATGGATGGATGAATGGATGCGCGCTCTCTCCGTGGAATGTGACGCGTGACTGAGCGATTCGCCGCTTTCCTCCAGCAGCAGAATAAAAGCTTCAGACTGTCCTACCTCCGTCTCTCCGTTTCGGTCAGCATCGCCGTTCATCTCCATGTCCGCGGACGCCGCGTCCCGTCTCCGTGTGGACTGAAAGGGGGGCTTCCAACAGGGCGCTGCCGGCGCAGACAGGCACCAAGGGACCGAGACTGTTCTTTAAGAGTTCCGTCCCCCCGACACCGACGAGGGCTTTAAATAAACACAAACTGCTAGAGGAAATATTAAAGAGCAAAACAGTCGGTGCTGTTCACTACATCACAAACTCTCAACTAGCGCAGATCTTCTACAGAATATCGTTAAAACGTATTTTTTTTCTGAACTTCCGTCGCACAAAGTCAACAAACGAGCGGCGTGATTTTGCTGCCATCTAGCGGACAAACTTCATTACTACACGCAGTAAAATCCAGCCTTTATTCCAACAGCAAGAGCGAAAAAAATCATAGAACTGAGGACAACAAACCGAACTGATGCTCTGTTTAGAGTGAGAACTACACATTTTACCAACAAAATCAATATAAAATCCAACTGTTTAAAATAATATAAACTTTAACACACACATAAACTGCAATTCAAGTGTTTATTATTTTTTTTACACTCAGACTTTAAAGGTCCTTAGGTTGAAAAATATATTTGTCCGTGAGGAACTTAGGAACATTATTAAGAACTCAGTAGTGCGTTTCCCGCCTCTTCCATCTTTCGACAAGTGAAAAACTTGTTTCATGATCTTCAGAATAACTACAAAACAACTTTTCTGGTTGCCTTAGAGCTGAAATTAAAAACAAAAAGTCACTGCGGGTTAGTATGCTTTCTCGATGCTCCAGGTTTAATTTGAGTGGAGTAGAATAGCTGTGCCACAATATAAATTAAACAGCAAAAGTAATAGTGAACTGTAGTATTTATGTTGGAGGAATGCAGTTAGGTAAAAACTTATTGAAAATGTGCATAATAAAATGTTTACAAACCTTTACTATATCAAGACAGTAATTATAAAGCTTTATTCTACTCTATTCTATTCTATTCTATTCTATTCTATTCTATTCTATTCTTTCACATTTTGATATTGATAAATTGTGTCTATTAGAGATATTTTGGCAGGCAAAGCAAGAGAGGAAACTGAAGGCGAAACCTTTCACTGTTTAGTGTCCCCCTTTTGACATGTCGTCTCTAAATTAAATGTGCATTATCATTAAACGTGTACGTTATTTATTTGTTTTGTATTTGATGTACTTTTTCAGAATAACAGCACATTTGTTGAAATGCAGTCTCAAAATCTCACCTGAATAAATCGGTCAGTCGGTTTGTCAGTCAATCAATCCATCAATCGAGTGAGCAAATTGAAAAAGATGCTTGATATTTACATTTTAATAACATTTGTGTCAAACCTGTTCCTCAGGGGAAAAAGCATTCTGTGACAAATGTTTCACTTCACTTTTTCAGGAATTATATTGTAAAAGAGAAGATGAGTGCAGGTGGGATGGATTCCGTGAGCTTGAGCCCGCACCGTGCGCTCAGCTCTGCGCGTCATCATGACAGCAGCGCGCTCGCGCAGCCTCTGTCAGAGGAGGCTGCCTAAAGCCTACCAAGTTATTGGATACGTGGTGTTGCTATGGGCGTGGGTGGTGCCACGAGACTGCTTCCAGATTCCCCAAACCTCTTCCAAAGGGATGAAATTTAAGAAGACAGCGGTCAGATCGGCTGGATGATCGAGCTGCGTGATCAGGGCGCAGTGCGCCGCATTAATCTGATAAGCGCCTCTGCCGTCGCTCTGCACGCCCCGGGACAGCACACCGGAGAGGGAAAGTATGCTGTAGAAGCGGACAGTTCGGTGAAATAATGCTGAGCTCACAGTTTAGCTGAGGTAGGATTTCGGGCGGAATTCCTGCGGTGGATTTTACGAGTCCTGATCGATCAGAAGTATTTTCAGGGACTGGCTGCAGCGTTCTCACTGATCTGCAGCTCCTGCGATGTGGACGCTGCCTTTATCCCACAGGCTGCTCTAGTGACATCAAGCTTTTCTGGAGGAGCTCTACGCTGCGTTGCAGGGAGGTGGGCCGGGGCGTGAGGCGGGCGGGCGGCAGCAGCGATGACCAGCGCCAGCATCCTCCGAGCTGAACGCTTTGATTGGACGAGCTATGACCTAAAGAGTCTGGAGGTGTTAGGCCATACATCCTGAGCTGGAGAACTGCGTCACTGTTGCAGGTAACTGTCCCTGTGCCGGACCGGAACGTGCGCCCTCCGTGCGCAATGTCACCGGAAAGGGTTTGACTTTTCTCTAGAGATGAATACAGCGGACAACTCCAGCAGAGATCCGCCTCTGGGATCCACGTTTTCCTCCGCTCCTAATTTAGAGTCTGACATTAATGCCAATGCCTACAGGCCCGTTTATGAGAACGGGACAGACCACAATGTCAACCTCCAGAGCGCAGCGCTGCGGGGGGCCAGTGACCCCAGCTCATACCCCTCCACCGAGGACCCGGGGATGGCCCGCCGCAGGTTCATCCGCCGGAGTTTGTGGGTGTCAGACCAAGAGGAGCCCGCCGTGGACACCGCCGACTTCGTCCACAGCAGCCCGGCGCTCAACATTGACCTGCGCTCCATCGTCGACAGGGGTCGCACCCGCGCGCTGCACGGAGCCCGCGTCCTCCTGGAGACCTCCTGCACCGGGAGCCAAGCCGACCCGAGGGGCAGCACGGAGAGCGCGAGCGCAAATGAAGGGAAGTCAGACCGCCAAAGCCAGTCCAAGCAGGAGGTGGTGCCCTCAGATGTCACAGGGAAAGCTGGCAGTGATGAGAATGAAGAGGAGCCGGGGATGAAGGCCGTGTCCACCTCACCCGGAGGGCGCTTCCTTAAGTTTGACATAGAGCTGGGGAGAGGGTCCTTTAAGACCGTCTACAAAGGTCTTGACACCGACACCTGGGTGGAAGTGGCCTGGTGCGAGCTGCAGGTTGGTTAGAGTTCATATTATGTCTTAATTTAAATGGAAAGTTGATGATATCAAAAACCTAAAACTATTTTTCTCAAAAAATTAGAATCCATTTGGACCAATCAAAAATGATGTTTTACCAGAAATGTTCTCATCCCTTCATTTTCCACACATGCCCTTTGTTACGGTGTTACTGGAGCCTATCCAAGCCTGGGCATGATGGGTACTCCCTGGACAGGTGGTCAGTCCATCACAGGGCCGGCCTCTAAACCCGCTATATCCCTTTCAGGGTCACGGGGTTGCCAGAGCCTGTCCCGGCTGTTGTTGGGCGGGGTACACCCTGGACCGGTCGCCAGTCTGTCACAGGGCCACACACTCACATCTAGGGACACTTTGGAATAACCAATTATGAAGCGTATTTTTAGACTGTGGGAGGAAGCCAGAGCATAAAGGGGGAGAGCATGCACGTAAAGTCCCAGACCACACGCACAAATGTCCTGGTTATGGTTCATGCTGAGCTTCTATTATCACCTTCAATACATAACCGGAGGCGCCATTATGCACAAGCTGGTCCTCTGATAACAGATCGGTTAAAACAGCCGTATTCACTTTAGTGTTTACATAAATAGATGAAATTGAACTCAAAGAGTCGCTTAAAGCTGAGTCAGCAGGTCATGTCTGACTCAGAGTTATCATCAGATCATTTTCAACCACGGTTATGAGGTAAAAACTACTAATTGATCAGCTGCGGTGTGTTTTGACGTTCCCTCCAAGTAAATATGAACTGTTCTTCTTTAGTTTTATCATTATGTCTGACCTGAAACTATTGAGTCAAACATTTTCAGTGTCCCCATCAGATGAACTGTTTCAGTGGCAGGGCTTCTTCACAGCGTCAGCCTGCTGCATCTGCATCGCTAATCTGTGTATGCGATAATCTAACGATTAGCTTGGACACTATCCATGTGATTCACAGATTAGTCTGCAGACAGCCATATAGACACTGGATGCCCTTTCACGAATGTGACCAGCTTTTTCAGTCCGTGCTGCACAAATGTGTTTGTGATGAATCTACACAAAGCTGTAAACTTCAGCAAGTCAATAAGAAGAAGTCGATTCACCGAAAAGTAGCTAAACACTTAATAGAGTCTACAATTTAAAGGACTTGTGTTTGGAATCTTGCAAATGAGTAAAATAATCAGGAAACGTCCATTTTTTAAGCTTGAAACATGACTTGGTATAGATGGCACAGCTCCAGAGTGAAGACTGGTTGTCTTTGCAGAATGTGGGCTCGCTGTGCCAGGCTCAAGGGAATAATTGACAAAAATGGAAGTCCCTACTAAATCACTTTCAGACTCTGCAGAGTGTAATCAGCATAAACTTTGGTTTATCTTTATTAGCTTCTCTCAGGAGGAACAGCACAGATGAGAGGACCATTTTGGTGTCAACTACTTGATGTCACAAATTCAAAGCCCATCAGAACAAAGACTTTATGAGATACACTCACCGAAACTCACAAAAAAATTGAATATTTATATGATTGTTGCTCAATAACACACACAAAAAAAGGAATTTAGTATTTTACCTACAAAAAGAAAAATGTTTCTCAACTAAAAGATGTCTATGTGCATTTACATCTGGGATTCATCCCTATTTTTTAAGGCTAGGCGTTGCATGAGCTGCTTTTTTGTGCCGTGCAAATAGCTTCTTAAGGCAGATCTAGTCATGATTCAACCATTCTGTCCCTGGAGATAAAGCCACGCCCTTCACTGTGTCTGTGTGTCTGGCTCGCCAAAAAAAGCCGCTGTAATGCAAAGGCGGCGACTCTACAGTCAGTGTGGCCTACTGAGCGTGCCTCTGCCAGGAGGATGAGACAGCAGAAAACACGCTCGTAGGGGGATTTAATGTGGAGAAGGGACACTTTTGATTATTAGGATACAAGTGTGGTTAGTCATTCAGCAGCTGATGGTTTGTGATGATAGTTAAAAGCACTTAACAACTAAAATAAACAAAACATTTTCATATTGAAGAATCTAATTTCTGCCTGCTCCATCATTATTTATCTTGTCTGATGACTCGCTAATTAATATGTAACACTGGTTTTTACCCCTGTGGAGTTACCACATCAGATCCTGGAATCTTGCTGATGCAGTCCTCTGCAGCAAGACACAGATGAGAGCGGGAAAGATGGAGTTCAGCTGAGGACAGTGCAAGATGAGCAATGCATTGTACCAAGAGAAACAAAGCATCGATCTTATTGCATGGCATGTGTGAGGCATATATATGTGATGGCAGTACTCTACATCAGGTTATTCTTTGCAACATGACATCTCGCCGTTCAGCAGGTTTTTTGCTGCCACGTCATAAAGACAGTCGAAATCCTTTTCATTTAACTAGAAACACCAAAACTGTGGACAAGAAGATAAATTGCACCATTCCAAAGACTATTATGAAGGATGCTTAACAGAGGCAGGATGTAATAAAATATGTATCAGCTTGTGTCTGAAGGGTCTCTTGTTAGTCAATAATCAATGCCTTGAGTCGATCACAAGCGTATTGTATGCTCACAGTAAAAAAAAAAAAAAAAAAAAAGAAGTGCACTGATCTGTTGTGTTGTTTGTAGCACAGCAGAAAAGAAAAAAAAAGACTGGTTGTCACAGTTTTTGCTGTATCCTTTGGGTTGTATCTGCTTTGCTGACTGCAGAGAAACAGTAATGTGGAGGTTGTTTGCTGTCACCTGAATTCTTTTTCTACAACAGTCCATCCGGAAAGGCACCAACCAAAACACTGATCTAGTGTATACACATTTCTCAGACTTAACCATAACTGTTTTCAACCTAAAGGACATTTAAGGTTTGCAATCATTTTTATATGAGCGTATTAATGCTGCTGTGTGACTATGTTTTGTACATAACTCTGGAAAGCAGAGAGTAAATGGTTCAGACCCCCATGCTTTTTCCTTCCAAAATGCCAAAATTGTGTTGACTCCAAACAAGAGCCTCGGGCAAACTATCAGAACTCTATTTGTGAAACAGGCCGGCTGGAGCCTTACTGATACACCAAAAAAAAAAAAAAGCTTTCAAAATCACGATCAGCCTCAACCTTTTCAAATGTTGACATTGTCTGTTGGAAAAAATTGTGCAGCTGAGAAAAAAATGATCTGTTTTGTTGTTTTAGGAACGAAAACTCTCTAAAGTTGAGAGACAGAGATTCAAGGAGGAGGCCGAAATGCTGAAGGCTCTGCAGCACCCCAACATTGTTCGGTTTTATGACTTCTGGGAATGTCCTGTGAAAGGGAAAAAGTGCATCGTTCTTGTGACTGAGTTAATGACCTCAGGGACATTAAAAACGTGAGCATCACTATTAACATTTTTTTTTACAAAAAAAATGGTTGTATTGCATTTTATAAATCTAATCCACTTCTTTAATCATTCAAATGTAGAAACAATAGTAATTGATCTTCCAATGTGTAACCTATATGTATAAGTATGGATATGTAAGTTACAATTGTCAATATTATATTATATTTAATTCGTACTTAATAAGACAACGAAACTAGTAAAAATGCACAGACAATTGAAAGTTATTTTACCGTTTTAAGAGTAAAACACAATGATACTTACATTTTTGCAAAGGTTGACATGCCTAAATGAACTGGAACAGATAACTATCACACTGATTTGTTTTTTTTCCCTCTGTCCTTAAAGACTCACTTCAATGAAAATTGAGTTTTAACCTGCTCTTGTTCAATTTGTTTGATGGTGATGGATATTTATAAAGAAGATTAAGTTTAAAATTGCATTTATGGGTATTTCTTTATTCAAATCCAGGTGAATAGGGAGTAGATAAAAAATGTCTATGTCCTGGAAAATGTCACCATTTATTTTTTCCATAAAACAGCATAAAGACCACAGGGAAATCATCAAATGATGATCAGAGAGGGACTTTAAAGAAACCTCTCCCTGCTTGAGGTTGGAAAACTCCATAGCGGATTTTTCTTTTTTCTTGCAGGTATCTGAAGCGCTTTAAAGTCATGAAGCCCAAAGTTCTCAGGAGCTGGTGCCGGCAGATTCTCAAAGGCCTTCACTTCCTCCACACCAGGACCCCTCCGATCATTCACAGAGACCTCAAGTGTGATAACATCTTCATCACTGGTCCTACAGGCTCTGTTAAAATTGGAGACCTGGGCCTGGCAACACTGAAGAGAGCCTCTTTTGCCAAAAGTGTTATTGGTTAGTTACCAGCTGCACATTTGGAGTCTGTTGTGTGTTTTTAAATTCGGGATCTCCCTGGTTAAAAACCAACATGTGTAGTGGTACTGTCATGAATAATGTGGCTGGAATATTGAAATGAGCGAAGACACTTTTTGGTCTCTTCATGGATGTTATGCAAATCAAAAGCAGTCTCTATGACAACATATCTGGCAGTTTCCTCTAGAAAAATGGTTTTCCATCTTTCCCAACACAATGCTAGGCAAGACCCTGTAAAATTCCACAAATGAAAATAAGACAGTAGTTAATCCTTGTCTTTGTAGTTGATGAGGGAAACCTTTCCAGTAGACACATGAATAGGCCTCACACAGTTTATCGGTGGGCTATGGGGTCAGAAGTGGGGATGGGCTGCAAATGAGCAAAAGTGAGTGTCTACATCAATTCAGTAACATGAGAGAAGGGACCCATGGGGATACGAATGAGTATATTAGCCACATGAGTTCACAGAATTAGCCCAGCTGAGCCCTGCCTCTATTACAGACTGAACCCACCTCACAGTCTCAGGTGAGGCCGCCAACGAACCTGCAGCCAAACCTAATTCCTAAAGCCCAAAAATGTAACCGTATGGAGCCCACTTTGACATGCTGGCTGAGTTTAAGGTATATTTGATATATTGCTTTGATTTGCATTAAAGAGAGACTGCTTTCCCACAGAGGGAATTTAAAGTGCAAAATTATTGTGCTTTAGACATGGCTTATCATTATCTTTAAAAAATACAGCTTAAAAACCCGTAATCCATTCGTCTTTGTCAGGACATCAACACTCTGACAGGGGACTGTTAAGCTGTATGTCGAATTTAGTACTTTCTGTTGCAATTTTTCAGGAACCCCAGAGTTCATGGCCCCAGAGATGTATGAGGAGCACTATGACGAGGCTGTGGATGTCTACGCCTTTGGGATGTGCATGTTAGAAATGGCCACCTCAGAATACCCCTATTCTGAATGTCAAAATGCTGCTCAAATCTACCGCAAAGTCACCAGCGTAAGCTTGCTTTTGCTGAGAGCTTTTTGTTTTTGCCTTCAGTTGTCTTCAAAATGACCATCATAGACTACACTTCAGAAATTATGATAACTATTATTACTGTATTTTTTATAAATTAAAAGAAAGAGGAGGAAAATGAGATGTCACTTGAATTTATTTTTTTCCTGCCATTGGAAAGTCATTTACAAATCAGTTAGTGCACAAACACGATAGAAAATTTAATGCAAGATATGTAGGCAAAAATACAAAAAATGACACGAATCAAGGTTAAATCCTAAGTGTCACTGCTAACATTTTTGTTACATTTAGCTAAAATGCAGACCGTGAGTGATCTCTGTTGAGCTGAAACATGTTGCCTTGCGTTTCAGGGAGTGAAACCTGCCAGCTATAGTAAGGTCAGTGACCCAGAAATTAAGGAAATAATTGGGGAGTGCATCTGTCACAGGTGGGAGGAAAGGTAAGTGGAGCGCGATCACTTTTGACGCATTATTGATGGTGGCGATGGCAACCAACCCTTATCTTAGTGTGTTTTTTGTTTTGTTTCATTCCAACCGTGTTGAGCTAACGCCAGTATTTACCTCTCATCCTTCTGTGTGTCGTACATCACAAGTGTTCACTGCAGTGCAGCTGGTGTTTATGTATTTCTTGCAGATACTCCATCAAGGACCTCCTAAATCATGCCTACTTTGCAGAAGACACAGGTGTGAGAGTGGAGCTAAATGAAGAAGATGATGGAAAAAAATCTACAATTGCCCTAAAGCTGTGGGTGGAAGATCCTAAAAAGCTGAAGGGGAAATACAAAGACACTGGGGCCATTGAGTTTACCTTTGACTTGGTGAATGAAGTGCCAGAAGTAGTTGCACAAGAAATGGTAAAAAAAGAAAGCTTTAATGTTTCTGAAGAAAAAAGGCTGTTATCACATGTAATGCTAAACTCCTTTGAGGATTCAGCATTTTATGAGTCTTTTAATGACTCTGTATGGATGAAGGTGTGAGATTGGGTGTTGCAAACTCTTGACTATTGGTATTTTTATACGCCTGCTGCATGTGCAAACCGTTGCTGAAGTGGGAAGGTTAAACATTGTTTAGTGGTTTTTTTTTTTGTCCACTGGGCTGTAACCACTGAATACATATTTGTTCTGTGAGTAGCTGTTGAAGAGTGTGACTGGCTTAAGTCAACATTCATATTTTACAAGCTAATTTTCAGATTGAATTTGTCAAAAGTACTTTATAAATGATAAACCACAATCTTGGGATTTTTACTTTCATGCATTTGAATACATTTTAGGTATTTTCATAAACATAAACATGAAGTAAGCTTAAAAATTGGATAATTTGTTGCCCAGTGCCTCTTGTCATCCTCGATCGTCAACTTTAACAGTCTCAAGTCTGAGCTTAAGGACTTGCACAGCCAAGAAGCTATCCTTCCTTTAAAGACCAACTGGGGTGTTTCCATTTGGTCAAATGTTTGTGAAAGTTGGTCAAGCGTTTGCAGCAAACTGCCTATAATGACAAGATGAAGACATTAACTGTATTGATTGAAACCAGAGCATCCAATTAGTTGATCTTTGCTCTCATGTACAGCCTGATTCAAAGGGAAAGAAAACAGTTCTTTGTAGCTCAGGAAGACTTTTGACTTGAACGAGGTATTGACTTCCTTCCTTCCTGTATTTTAAATAAACTGCAGGAATACAATGTTTATCTTGCAGATTGAATCTGGATTTTTCCTTGAATGTGACGTGAAGATTGTTGGAAAGTCCATCCGAGACCGAGTGGCTCTAATCAAATGGAGGAGGGCACGGACTGTCTCAACAAATGCCAACAGTGACGCAGCTTCAAAGAAGAAGATGCAACCAAATCTACTGCAGGTGCCCGGCACCGTCATACCCCCGGGGGTCACATCAACCAATGCAGAGTATGAGGACCACGAGACTTTGACCTGCACTGTGCCTGTCATCGTATCTGCCACATGTAAGGAAGTTAAAGAAAACAAGAAATCAGAGTTATTTTACAATGGTCTTACAAAGGTACATTTCAACACTTTGTGTGAATTGTTTTCTTTTCTGGCCCTTTAAGGAGCAAATCACCCAGCTGTTCCAACAGCTGTTCACTTAGGGGCACTATTGTCCAACGCAAACTTTGATTCGGCTGGCAAAAGAAGCAGATAAAGCTGCTACAGCTACTGTCCCTCTACTAGTTTTCATGAGGCGATGGCATTGTTAAGGGCTTGCATCTTCTAGCCACTTGTGTTAACACCCAAAACATTTTTTTACCAGTTTGTGGTTTGTCCTTCTTCAGAACCACAGTGTTTGAGATTTCCTTTTAATAACAAGACACAGCATCCTTTTCCCGCTTTGCTTTGTCTTCTACTGATTGGTCATCTTATGGTAAAATGCACCCAAGTTCATCTGCAAGTGAACCGAGACCCACAATTGCTAAAACATAGTCACAACTGCCCGGACAGGTACCTGTACAGCTCACGCAGGTGGCGAATGCAAAATATCAAAATTGTATAATGCTCAGGGAGCCTGTAGAGTGAAAATGTTCATGTATATTTGTTTCTACGGGCATGCTGTGGGCGACAGTTTATAGCGAACAATTATGCAACACGTAAGTGTAAATAAAGGTGAAGTAACTGAGACAGACACAATGTATGGATTTTTCTTTTCTTTAACCACCCTCAAATAAACACCCACAAAATGGTTTGTATGTCCATCCTGTGGGCATTCAACAGACACTTACATATCACTAGCAAACCCTGTGTGTGCAGCATTTGCATGTGGTCAGTAAAGGGCCTGTACGCACACCTTTCTAATGACTAGAGTGTGCTGTAAGGACACTGAACAACAGTGTCATCCAAACTTGATAAGCGCAGGCAACTTATATTCATCTTATGGATACTTACTGCAGGATACACTTACCACACGTAGAACACTCATGAGTTCCATATTCATGATTTCCCTTGAGATGGCTGCACGAGCCTCAAGGGAACAGCAAGACACACCTGCGGTCCTCTCAAGATGTGTCTGCTCTTGTCTTTGACCCTCCATGGGCCTGGACAACCCAAAAACCTGGAGCACCTGTACAAGTCAATCCTCCGTACTGGTGAACAGGACATTTTGTGGAGCTGTAAATTGTCAGCAGTCAAACCTTTTTGTGTTGTGTAAAATGTCCGCTAACTGTAAGCACATTCAAACTGCTGACCACTCTACGGTCTTTAGAACCAACCAACTAACCAAAGAGAAAGTAAACAGAAGAGAGTGAGAAACTAATACATAAAAAGTCCACAGATGAAGAAGTGTAAGTTGCAACCAAGTAGGAAAATGTGTCATTGGTCAACAAGATTTGTTTTTTTTATGGTTGTTTTGGGTATTACAGTCTTAAAGCATGTAAGCTTTATGACTGTGTTTTTTCAAGGTGTGTTGGTCCATTCTGAAAAGTGCAATGTGAAAACATATTAAGATTCTGGCCAAATGCCATTGTCTGCTCTGAAACTGACAAAGGAGGGTACAGTCTTAGTGACACCACTTTGAAATAATAATTCAGTTTGATCATTTCTGCCAGAGAAACGTGTTTCCTTCTGAGCTTCTTTCCTCAGAAGGTTTCATGGTGAATGACAGTGTTTGTTCCCCCATTGTTGCAGCTGATAGCGGAATGACCTCTACCATGCAATTGGATGATCCCAACAATCAGCAGAATGGCTCCTACCAGTCGCTTCCAGAACCCGTTTGTGGTGCTCAGACGGTCTGCAGTCCTGCACAGACTGACCCTCAGCAACACCAAGGGCCCTACCAACAGCTCACAGCACAGGCAACACAGGACGGCTTCATACAACCATCAACCCAGTGGCACCCAGGAGCTTACCAGCAGACCACGGGTCGACTGCCTCCTGGTGCCTTTTCACAACCATCAACACAACTTCAACAGGGGCCTTATCAGTGTCAGTCAGTGAGTACATACTGCCTTTTGTCTTCCATAACTTCATTTCACTTTAAGGCTTGTCTTTGAACTGTTATGTAGGTTTTTGTGCTACTAATTTTTTTCCTTGTGCTTTTTTTGGATTGACATTCAACCAGCGTCACAATAGTGACCCCTTTTTAAGCTACGAGAGCCTCCTCATCACAAAGTGTCATAGACGTGGCAGCGCTTCCTTGGTTGAGACGTTACAGTGTAGGACATGCTCCCTCACCAAGACAGTAAATCAGACTCCCTGCCTCAGCCCATTACAAGATCTCACTTCTTCAGGCAGCACAGAGAGTAGAGGGCACGCAACAAATTACCGAAGCTCCAATGATGCCCAGAATCCTTCATTATCTCCTTTCATCCCGCTGCACCAACACTCCCCTCATGACTCAGCAACTCATTCTGATTCACCTCACCTTCCCCTGAATTTACAATCCCCCTCAATGCAGTGTCTGCGTGTCCCTCACAGTCCACAGCCTCACCGCCACCGCTGCAAAGCTTGCATGTCTCTCCTTCTCAAGGACAGGAGAAAGGGAGGAGGGTCACTGGGACACACTTTCCCCACTTCCACCCAAATTTCTCCGAGCTCTCCGACATCGCCTTATCTTTCAAGGTCTCCTTCTGCCATTCAAACCCCCCTTTTACCCTCACAATCTGCCCAAAAACCAAGCAGTCAGCCAAGCGCAGTGATTTCACCTTCACGTCTTTCGCCCCCCTCACAAGGTGTGTTTCCTCCAAATCTGTTTGAAGACGGAGATCTTGGCCTCCTCAACTACTGCCTCCGCCACATTGTCAGTCGCAGAACCAGTTCTCCTACCCTCTCTGACAGAGGGAGTCTCAATCCTCTAATGCACAGCCATGGAGGGAGAACTAAATGCTCAGTGGCTGAGCATACTGATGAGGGCCAGAGCATGGAAATTCCTTTCAGCTGTACCCCAAATCTGAACAGGAACCTCCTGTTATCCCCTCTTTACAGTGAAGAGAGACCAGATTCACTGGTATGTTGGATACGGACGCTTCATGTTGGCTAATTGCAGTAGAACCCCAGTCATCCCTGATAGCAGCCAGTGCCTGCTTCTGCATTGTCCTAAGTACTGAGCATTTTTGTGGTGCAATCATTTTTGAGGATTTCAAAAAGCAATAAATCAATAAAAGCAAATAAGCGAGAGTAGATTTAGTTTAGGAACTTTACCTCATCAATCCCAAATATATCTAGAAAACCTCTTCCTTTTTGCCCCCGTGAATTCTGCTCATTAACAATAAATCTTGATCTTTATTTGTTGGACCACAATCACAGTAAAGCTAAGAGGTGGTATTTAATAAAGTGCTGTTGCTCTTCTGTGTTTTCCAGATGGCTTCTGCCCCAGCTACACCAGCTCCTCCTGCACACCAGAGCAGACAGACAGCACAGAGCTTCCCAGCTGCTGCGCCTGCTCCACAGACACAGCTCGCTGTCCAGCCCAGCCAGGAGCAGGTACTGCAAGCCGTAACTCTGACTTCTCTCTTACAGCCTTCACTAAAAAAACTGAAAAATACAGAATTAGAAAGAGAAAATTTGCTTTTTTGTTTGACAGTGTTATATAAGAGAAAAAGCTAACAAACAAAAAACAACTATATTTATGCCTAAAGAATGTTCACCCATTTCAGTCCCCTCTCCAACCAGCTCCTGCTTTCCCACAGGTAGATTCTTACACTCCAGTCTACATTGAACAACAGTCTTATGCCTTAGTCACACCTGCTCTTACAGAATGATACAAGATGTCTGCAGGTGAAAAATGAGCAACAATGTCCGGGGTGTGTAGTTATCTAGAACAACATTTTAGGGTTGTAGACTGCTTGGTAAGCCCGTGGAGCAAAAATGTTCACGTTTTTTACATGTGCATGCCGTCAGGTCAACCCATTCTCACTCCCAAGTCGTCAAATATTGACGCATGGCTAAGTACCCCTCCGAGTCAAAAATTGACGCTTTGGGGAACAGCCGGCGCGTTAAAAAATGACAAGTTGGGGACACCCAAAGTGTCAAAAAGTGACACGAAGGGTTCCTTACCTATGAGTCCAAATGTAAAGACTTGAGAGTGAGAATGTGTTGGTCAAGTTGTAGCAAACACCTAACACATAAGGGTAAATGAAGGTGAAGTAGGAGAGATGCGGACATGTTGTTCGGATTTCTCCTCTTTCCAACTACCCCAAACCCTGCGCAAGGATCCCTTTAGTCCTGTTTCAGTGAAAGGGTACGCTCTTTGTGTGTGCCATGCACACAGCCTGACTGGTAGTGGAGCCAGTTGTTAAAATGATCATGCATTTTGTGGTACACACAGCCCTCTGTGGGCCTGGACAGCCCAAAAACCTACAGCACCCATACAGGTCAATCCCCATGCGGATGCATGTGACAACGGCATGAACTGCATCTGTTTTTCATCAAAGAAGTTCAGCTCTTACCATGTTGAAATCTATTTTCAAATTACCGGTATTAGTCTTTCCAAAGTGCAACAGCTTTACTAAAAAAAGACAGAAAAATACAAATGAATTTGAATTTCCTTCTATAGATTCTATCTGCCGAGGAGCCTGCATCAACCCTGAGTCCTCCTGACACATCTACCAGTTTTCCACAGTCTGTCTCCAGTGGTCCTCCCCCACTCCTACCTCTGCAGATCAACACACAGGTGAGTTGTTGTAGCAAAAAAACAAAAATAAAAACGTTAAGAACATCAAAAAAGAGTTGTTTTTTAAAACTATGAGGTGGCTGCGTCCCCTAACGTGTTGATGAGCGTCACATTGCAGGATTTGGTACAAGGGGCCTGTGTGAATGTCATCTCTATCGACTGGCTGACTCTGTTCATTTTATTTCATTTTTCCCCTTTTCTTTCCCAGTTTACTTCACCATATCCTCTTTTTCAAACTGAGGCTCACATGGCCTCTCCCTTCTCCCCAGCCTCTTTGCCATCCGCCTACAGCACCAGCAACCATGCTGTGTGTAGCTCCTACCACACGCCTTCACCCCACCTTCCATCCCTTCCTCTGACCCCTCATGCTGCCCTCCCATCTGTGCCTTCTCTTGGCACTCCTCAGACTCTTCTGTCCACACCACAATACATGCCATTCCCTGGTTCACTTCATGTCATGGGCAAGTCCCCTGCTGTGCCACATCAGCAGGGTGACCTTCCTACACCTCAGCAAAACCTCGGTAGCTTCTATACCGCCCATTCCACCTTACCTCTCTCTCAGGTGCAAACCACCCCATTCCCTGCCCCCATCCCTGAGCAGGAACTGGCTGACCAGCCTGTCCAGGTGAATATTTGACTCAGTTTTACCTGTATTGGTTCGGTCTTGAGAGATCTGTAAAACTAAGGTGGCAATGTCTATGTAGAGTTAATGTGATGCATGCAGAGCATGCAACTGGAAATTTGGACATAAACATTGATTTTCCAGATTTCTTAATTTTTTTTTCACAGGTTCCTGCTTCCCAGGGGACTCTTAGAGATGACCAGCTTTCAGCAACAGTGGCCCCCATCTTGCCTGCCGGCCAGACTCCACTCTGGGGAAGTGCAGATGCAGAAACGGCCACGGTGTCCATCAACTTGTCTGTAGCTCCGGCCTCATTTTCACCTGCAGCACCGGCAGTCTCAGCTTCAGCTGCAGTCCAGGTGGAACATCCGGCTTCAACCCCACTTTCAACTCTGACACAAGCACAAACCCAACCTCTGATTCCAGTGTCAGCTCAAGCTGCCACCTTCTCTCAGACTCCAACTTCAACGCCAGTACAAGCTTCGGCAACAGCTCAGGCACGAATGTCTGAATCCAGTCTCACTATTGAATTAACAATGGTTTCCTCCACAAACTCAGATGCACCTTCCACCAGTAGTAAACTTCAAATCCCCGCACCGTCCGCAGTCCCTGCCCCTGGCACTTTCCCGGTGTCAGTCCAGTCTGCAGCTCCCATTACACCTTCAGTCGCACTCAAACCGCAGCCTGCTGGCATCCAGACAGCAATGTCAGCTCCTCAGTCTGCCACCTCGGCTAACACTCAGCAAAACACAGAGACAGCTGCCTCCACCACCTTTCAACAAGACTCCTGTGTAGAGGTATGGATATCGTCCAAGGATCTGTGTTTCTACCAGGACTACTTCAAAAAAACCTTTGGTGAAGATGCATCATTTAAAATTTATGATGGGGCAATTATTTTTCTTTCTATACTGAAAAACATTATGTAAATTCACCCCAGACAAACGTAACATGTAGCACTTTACTGTGCCATTCCGATTTGACCAAAAATACAAGTCAAAAGGCAAAGATCTAACCAAGCTATCTGCTTGAAGAGTCACTTTTATCAGCTTTTCTTTCTGGCATTGTCACTCTTTTAAGTCACTGGGGGTCAATTTTCTCCATTTCCAACACTAGACTAATTTGTAGACATCATTTTTAAAGTTTTACTTTATTATCACTGCAGCTTATTAGTTTGTGTTTTGTAAGGCTATGGTCGGGTGACTCCAAAGGTTTAAAAAAAAACAGAAGTTTGAGGTTAGCTCACTTTTCTACTACTGTGCTTCTTTAATACATGGTATCGGAACAGTATCTAACATATAACATTGATGCAAGTTATACGTTAGATACCACAGCCAAATATCTCTTTCTGTAGTTAAAAAATTAGTAAACAATTTGCATAAATGTCTAAATGACTTTATGAAACATTTTACAAACTTTTTTTGGCCTTAAATGTCAAACCGATACATTCTGATTTTCATTTGAAAATATGTCAAATGAATGATAGTGTGTTTTATTCCATAAATGTGCAAAAATAATTGATAATATTCATGAACAAAAAAACATTTGTTGCATTAATTACATGTTCATCAATCATGATTGTATTGTAGCTGGGAGGCAGCAGATTTCAAAGATTTACAGAGAAGATTTAATTTTTATTTTCCTTACTGCAGAGTTCAGGATAAATCCCAAGTTTATTATAAGAAAGTTCTTTGTATTGTAGTCCAAAGAGCAGTTTGTGGGGAAGATAATTATTAATTTAAAGAAAAGAATTAAACAATTTTATAATTAAAATTAAAAACTTTCAGAAAACTCAAGGAAGTATTTTACACTTACAGCTTCTATGTTTTCAGGATCTACTTCGTGACAAATCTATATCATTGTGCAGTTATACCTATGACAGGTGTGTGACCCTTTTAAAAATTCATAACATGCTTTTTCTGATTATTTTTTTCATGAATTTTAAGCATCGATTTTGCCATTTGAAACTTAACAATGTACTTTCTTTTTTTTTTTTAGTGTTAACTCTGATGTGGCGTCTGGGAAGGAAACAAGTGATGGGTATGAAAGCTTGGCAGGCGGGAGCAAGGGGGATGGAAAGCCAAGAAAACACCATCGCAAGTCTGCACGTACACGTTCTAGGCAGGAAAAGACCAGCAAGCCCAAGCTGAGCATGCTCAATGTGAGTCGTGTGCAAAAAACAAATAAATTCAAATTCTGAAGTTTCTACAATGTTTCTGAATGTTTAATATAACTGCGGCCAACCTCAGGTTTGCAACACTGGTGACAAAATGGTCGAATGCCAGCTGGAGACTCACAACCACAAAATGGTGACTTTTAAATTTGATCTGGATGGAGATGCTCCTGAGGAAATAGCAACTTACATGGTTTGTTTTGACTTTCAGAATTGATATTTTCTGAGATTTACTTTTGCATCGCCCTAAAACCAGCTGTTTACAGGTAGAAAATGGCTTCATTCTGCTGCTAGAGAAGGAAATTTTTATTGACCAGCTAAAGGACATTGTGGACAAAGCTGAAGACATGCTGCATGAAGACACTGAAGGTGAAAAGCCCACAGCAATGAGTTGTAGCCCTCTCCAAAGCCAGATGTCTGAGGGACTTACCGGCGAGGTACAGGAGCTTTGAGTTTCTGAATACCTTTTAAATAATTAGGCAAATCAGGTCAAATTCTAAGATTTGTGAATGTCTCCTTAGAATTATCAGCCTGGAGCACCTCAGCCGGTTTACCAGCAGAATGGTAAGTCCTTAAAGACCCACTCCAAGGAACATGATTTTTGTTGGGGTGTTTTAATATGTTCTTGTGGCATTTTTCTTGTGATGGGGGACATCATATATGTCGTGTATATATATATATATATATATATATATATATATAAAATGTAAAATCCACCAATCTTCTTCCACTCATCCGGAACCGGGTCGCGGGGGCAGCAGTCTAAGTAAAGATGCCCAGATCCCTCTCCTCGGCCACTTCCTCCAGCTCCTCTGGGGGGACCCCGCGGGGTTCTCAGGCCATACGAGAGACGAAGTCTCTCCAGCGTGTCCTGGGTAATCCCCAGAGCCTCTGCCCAGTGGAACATACCCGGAACACCTCCCCAGGAGGCGTCCAGGAGGCATCTGTACCAGATGCCCGAGTAAAATCAACTGGCTCCTCTTGATGAGGAGGAGCAGCGGCTCTACTCCGAGCCCCTCCACGGGTGACTGACCTTCTCACCCTATCTCTCCCCTATGGAGGATGCTCATTTCAGCCGCTTGAATTCAGGACCTCGTTCTCGTGAAAAATTGCAGTCCTGGCAGAGTCCAACATGCACCTGGAACAGGTCTGACTCACTGCTGGCTAAGCGGCAGTGAGTCAGACCTGTGTGCATGTGAGTCCCACCCACAACTCACATGCAAATTCTAATGAACTACTGCCGCTCTGCAGAAACTATGTCCTAGAAAACGACAGTTTTTGTTTTAAAATTTGGATAAAAACAACATAACTATAATTAAAAGATCACTGGAAACACTTTGACAATAGATCAAAAGATGATCAGACTTTAAAGTTTGTCCTTATGCTCATTTATTGAATACTTACAATGCCCTTCTTTTTTATTCTTCTTGCAGTTCTTCATACAGGAAAGAGGTGGTTTATAATTTGTCCTGTGGAGGAGACACCAACCCCCAATCTGGACACACCCTCTGATGGGACGGCTACACAATCACCTGGGAGCTCTGCCACAACCCAGCCTGCTGATAGCGTCACTGCAAAGCCCTCCACCTCCAGAGGTGAGCTTGCTTTAATATGTATCAGTCAACGTCTGAGTGTAGTGTTTAGTTTGAAGAATAAGAAAGATCTCATAAACTGGATAAACAGCAGGGTTTGTTGTGCCATTTTGTTTTGTTCATTTTATTATTGTCCTTCTCCAGAGGATGGATCTTCGTCCACTATGTCTGGAGGAAGTGGAGGCTTTTCCTATGATATTTATGCGTTCTGTAGTCCCCCAATAACATCCAATACAGACCCGCTTCTCCTGGCAACTCTGTCTCCTCCTGTGTCTGCACCCCCAACTTTGCTGTCAATGTCCGCAGTGGATTCCGCAGGGAGCTCAGGACATCCCAGCTACCATCAATCCCAGCCGTCTAGAGCTCAAACGTTACCTCCATCCCCCCCACATACATCTGTACCTGGAGAACATTCACAGAGATCTCCTCTGGACTCCATCTCGCCTGCCCGTACGGCTCAGCACATGCCGGATTTGACACTTCCTGTTTCCATTCCTGATGAAGTGCCCTGCTGCCCGCTCGTCATGCCCCTGTCTCTGGATGTGGGTTCTTCACAGGGAGGTTCTCCTGTCACTCCTCTTCCTCTCCAGGGGCAGGGCTCAGCCAAAGAGCCAGCACCTGTCTGCTATACTCCAGTGGCCCGCAGCGAGCGGCCGCAGCAGCCAGTAGTCCTTCATCAGCCTTTTTCTGCCGTGGGGGGGACAAAAGTGTCATCACTTCCCCAGAGCCCTGCGCCCTCTCAACACGGTGCAGGGCCCAGCGAGTCAGACGGAGAAGGAAGGCTCGGCCGCGGGGGCTTCGTCGACAGCACTATCAAAACTCTGGATGAAAAGCTGAGGAATCTGCTCTACCAGGAATATGCCCCCATGTATCCTTCAGGAAGTGCCGCAGAGACACCAGGGTCTGGGACAGAGTACATCCAGTCTCCTCCTGGTCCGGACAGCGCCGCTGGAGGGTCCGGAAACAGCACCCCCGGGCCCATAGGGGAGGGACGCTACAGAGCAGGAGAACAGCTGGTAAAAGGATTTCCACTTCTGAGACGGTCTTTTGATTCTTCTGTTCACCTTCAGCAGGGGTCTGCAACCTCTAACCCTAAAAGAGCCATTTACTTACTGACCACAACCCAGCCCGAGCCACAAAGTACCACTAACCGTTTAAAAGAACACACTTTATAAAAGTGGCTTTGAAGTCATTCATTAATAAAATGTAGCTTTTAAATATTTACAATAATTGAAATCCAACAGTGGTATATTCAAACAGCAGCAAGTTCCGTTCAAAATAAAATACATCCTGCTTTAAATAAGATCCTTCTGCTGCAGCAGATTTACTTCAATGATAATTATTAATAAGAGTTATTATTTACTGTTAAAACTTGGGCTCTGAACATCAGTCACACACTGTTGTCCAGCAAAAGATAAGAATGTGTGCTTTGAGTAACAATAAACAAACAATAAGCCACTCTGACAGTAGAATAAACCTTTTACCATCATTTTGCTCAGTTATCTGACATGTTGAAGGTCTAAACATAAATGACAGAACGTAACCAGTTAACATACAATTATTTATTCAAATTGTTAGTGTTCTTCTTCAAACCCAAAGAGCAACATGCGGCTCTGGACCCTTAGGTTGCTGACCCCTGACCTATCGAAACATTAAATCTTCAACATGCTTTAGCTTTAAATTGACCATTTTGCTTTCCAAACATTCAACTCTCTCAGGACAATTCTCCTTATTATTTGTTCGGTTAGACATTTTAAAACAATTATTATGATGTTTTTTGTCTATAGGAACTAAATGACAAAAGTTTTAATCCTTCAAAAACACCTGAAGAATGAAATGTTCTTCCTCTTTCAGAACTTTGACAACTTTTAAATACTGTCAATCTACAACTCCGTAGACATGGAACTCTTTAAGTAATACTCAGCTTTTGAAAGCATCTCACAGGTTTTAGAACTATATATTAGGTGCTTTCTAAACAAATTGAATGAATTTAGAATCCAATTTTCAGCTTTGTCACTTTATTTGTGGCAGCTTCTTTTACGTATGTCATTTTTCAAACTTTTTTTCCTCCTTCTGTTTGCTTTTGTAACTTCCTTTAGCTAATTTAGCAAGAAAAGGTATTCCAGCAAGTTTTAGCATTGCTTCATCAGCTTCTACAGGTATTCAGATTCTTTACACGTTTTGGCAGTGCTGAACTTATTTTCTTCAACCCGGTAAATGTTTCAACTTAAGCATACATAATTATTCTTTGTTTATTTATTATTATTTTTAACTGACTGTAATTTTAAGATACAGCCAGTTGAAAATATTCAGCCAAAGCTGCAATGTGATTTCTTTAAATTTGGTAAAAAAATTTAAGATAATTCTTGATCTGAACTGGATTTGTGTCTTTTTTTTCCCTTTGGTGGATTCATCCATAAGCCTCAGATTCCAGAGCGAATGGATAGTTTGAGCACACTTAGTGACTCAGCTGTGTGTGGTATGTACTGCATGGGCTACTAAGTAATCCACTTAAAATCATATGAACAATAATCAGGTTAAAACAGGTTAGTTCATTTGTATTTTGTCACTGCAGCTTCTCTATCAAGAAGACACTTTCCTCACTCTGCTTCTTGTTCTGGAACAAGAGATCGATTTAAGGTACAACAGATATTCATGTTTTATCTATTTATTTTAAAAATTGGTAGTTAATTAATTAATAACAGAGCTGTCTCATGCCTTTCAATCCATTCACTTTTAATATTTTTGCAATGAGAGTGGGGCATATTTCATTTATGCCTTTTAGTGAAACTTTCATCTGTTCAGTCAGATCATTTAAAAAGAGTCTATGTTTAACTAGATAATTCCTAAACAAATAGTTTTTAATTTGCTTTTTTATGTATTAAAAATGCTTTATTATTTTGAATATTTTCATGTAGGTAAATTGTTAAAGTGAAGACTTTTTACGGTTAAAAATCTTGCAGTTGTCAAGCCTCAGAATAATCCTCATGCATTCTTCACAATAACTTTTTACATTGGAATGGTTTCATTTCCATTTAACAAGTGATAAGAAGGATAACATTTATTTTGTTACAAATTATGTTTAAATAATATTTAAAAGATCCACTCCGATGAAATTTGTGTTTTTGGGGTTTTTTACACGTTTTTGTAGCATTTTTCTGATGATTGAGGAAAGAAAATCAGGCTCAAAACTGCATTTCTGAGTATTTCTGTATTCAAATCGTGAATCAGAAGCAGACAAGCAAATTCCGTTTGTAAAAGAGCGTATTTGTGACCTAGAAAGTGCACAGAGGAAGCCCAGGCTCCCTTGCTCCATGCCAACAGTTCCACCTACAACTCAGAGGTGAATTTCTAATGAACTGTTGCCACTCTGCAGAAACCGTGTCCCAAAAAAACAATACAGGTTTCTGATTTTGGCTAAAAACAGCATAACCATAACTAAAAGAGTACTGGGAATGCTTTTGCAATACATCAACAGACGACCAGAGTGAGACCTGAAAAAGGCCGGATTTTGCTTTTTTATATAACTTTAAATCCATGCGTTTCCTGTTTCTGCTTCTTGTTGTGTGTTCAACTTAATTTTATTTTAAATAAAGTTAACGGTAAAAACAATTCAACAAAAAAGTTGTGCTTTTACTGATATTTGAATGCTTCTTTCTTGCAGAAAAATTTATCTCGTGCAAAAATGACCATATTACTGAAAGCAAACATCTTTCTGTTAGCACAGAAAACAAAAAGTTGTTTAAACCAAAGGATGAGCTGTGTCTCTATGTAAACAGTTGGTTCTTTTTGGTGGAAGTGGTAAACCTGGTTGCAAACTAAGATTTGTTCCCCTCAAGATTCTATTACTAATACTATTTTCCCCTCAGTTTCTTCAGGTTTTGTTGAGTTGACAGTTTGTCTTCATGTGATTTCTTCAGAGTAGGGGTTGCTGGCTCACATATTTCACGAGGCTACAGGAGCTCTCAGTCTCTTGCTCCCTTGTTGGCAGATGATCTCTGTTCCTCCTGAAGTCGCTAACAAACGAGACGTGAAGCAGAGGAGCTGGAGCAGCGTCGCCTCACCTGCTCACCCCTTTGGCTACAGCGGGGAGCACTTCCAGGCAGAGCCAATGGCCACTCCCACCACCATCGGCCGCTTCTCTGTGGTGAGCACAGAAGATGACATCACACAGAGGACGCGTTGCAGTCGCTACTCTGCGCCCCCTGACTTCTACCTGGATACACCTCCTTCCCTGACCAAGGGAGAATTTCTTCCTCGCGCTGTGACCTCAAACTCTGTCCCTGTGGATGTCACCGTCCACGCTCGCTTCCTGTCGTCGGACTCTGGGGCGGAGAGCAGCCCCGCCAAGCTGGCTCCTTCTACGGTGCCTCGTTCTGAGCGCAGAGGAAGCGACCTGATGAGAAGGGCCGTGGCTTTCCTCCGTCGCACCGGTCGCAGCAGCAGCGTACAGAGTTCAGACTCACCAAGCAGGCATGGAGGCATGCACGGCTCAGCCTATGCCAGCAGTGATAATGACTCAGAGATAGAGGATTCAGACATAAAGAAGGAATTACAGAGACTAAGGGAAAAGTAAGAATGTTCTTCTGACTTGAAAAGTCTGTTTTAAATGTGATAACATTCTTCTTAACATTCAAGCTTCTTTCAGACATCTGAGAGAGATCTCAGAGCTGCAGGCACATCAGAGAGGGGAAGTGGAGCTGCTGTATCGCAGACTTGGCAAAGCTCCTCCTTCGGGCCTCGGTCTCTCACATGTGGCACCGCCTGCAAACCGTAGAAAGAGGTCCAGCAGGCACAGACTGAAGCCTGGAAAACTTCTCAGCCCTCTAGTTCAGCAGTTCCGAAATGTCACAACCAAAACCAGCGACTCCAGAAAGTCCAGTGAGCTTCCAGTTTGACTTCTCTTTTGTTTTTCTTCCAAAACCAATAATGAACAATGTCCTGATATATGTTGATGTGGTCAGGTGTGGTTCCAGTCGCAGGTGAGCCCACAGTGACGTCAAACGGCTCTCCGGCCAAAACAGCTTTCTTCAATCAAAGCAGGCCGCGTTCGTGCACCAGCCACCTCCCCAGCTCAACCTCGGAGCCCGTGCAGACCCAGCAGCCCTGTTCCCTCAAAGGCTCGTTGTCCTCTGACAATATTTACGCTGGACAGCATGGAGATGGCACGGGCACACAAACTCCAGCTGGACAAGGTGCAAAACACACAACAGAGCTCCTTCCAGGGGTCTTTTGATTTAGTAACTTTGATGTCAGTGCCTGCTCTTCTTACCCTTTCCTTGATTATGCTCCTCTGCAGGATGGTCTAATTACCCTCAACCATCAGAGAGAACGGCCTATAAATCCAGTAGCAAGCCACGTGCTAGATTTCTCAGTGGGCCTGTGTCTTTGTCTATCTGTTTGTATCTCTTCTTTCCCGCTTACCTTCACTGTTTTGTTTGTTTATCCTTTTCTAGGCATTTTCTGTTCCTTTTCAGTAATATTCTTTAGACTTTTTTTAAAAAGCTAGTTTTCTGCTTTACTTCTTTTGCATTACTTCACTTCTAACAAAGTACCACTTTGCAAGACTAAAGAAAGTTTCCTCCTTTTGAAGATACATTGGGTTAAAGATGCTGGCATTTAGCACAACCGGGAAAAAGGGGACGTGGTCAGACAAGTCTGTCAAGAAGCCTGAAAATAAAAACACATTAAGCTAAATGCTACAATTTTTCACCTGATTTGTCTTTCATTAAGAAACATGTCCCTAAAAGTAAGCACAAAAATATATTTTTTAAAAAACTCTTTATGGATTAATTTTTCTGAAAAAAAATTCTGAAAATTTCTGGATTGATTGTTGTTTTTTCTACAGTTTTAAATAGCTCATTTTTACTTATTCTCATTGTGTTTTACACTCATTATTAGTTTCTGAGATGTGAAAAACCTGATGTGCATATAATCACTGACCAAAGCATTCTGTCTATTTTGTAACAAGAACATGCATGGCAAATATATCACCACAAACTTTTTTCCATTTTCACTGCTGTTTGTTACATTATTTTAGAATAATCCTTCGATTGACTCTCATCAGAAACTCAAGTTTCTGTCTTCCATAAGTCTTATGTTGAGCTAAAGTAGTCCGATTGTTCTGTCCATCGGCTTATTTTTTTTTCTTTTTATCATCAGTGATCGATTGACTAATTTTGCTTTGCATCTCACTCTTTATATACAAATGAATGAAGACATAGGAAAGAGGATTGTGTTAAATCTTCTTTTGTCCAACAGGGTCAACACTGAAGCGTCTGTGTCTTGGGAAAGAGCGAGGCAGCAGTACGTCACACTGTTTACAAGTGAAATCATGTGGCTCTTATCAGTGTAGCAGCATAATGAAAAACTGTGTTTGTGTAGGATATGGAGCTTCAGCATCAGGAGCTTTCAATCAACCGCAGCAAACGGCCAGCGGTGTCACCCCTTCTCCCCATCAGCCTGTGATGGGCCTCGCTCAGGCTCAGGCCAACAACAGCAACAACAAAACAGGGACATATGGAGGCACGGCCATGCCTTCCAATGGAAATAATCTGCCTGAAGACTTGCAGCGGCTGATGGACGACTGGGCCCAGGAGGTTCTGATTGTTACCCACCGGCCACGTACCAACTCTCTGAGTGTCGGTGGACTGCGGTTCAGGGACCCTGTTGTGCCTCAAGCACTTCATCAGCCTGCTTTGGATGTAAGTTTTGAAGTTGATTAGAATTTCAAACCTTGTTTTCAGCAGGTTCACATCTGTAGCAATAGGTTACAGTTGGCTTTCAAGAATTAACATGGTTTCTCAACTGTCATTTAAACAAGAAAGCAGGTTTCTTAAAAAGGAAAACTGATCTCTTAAAGACCCACTCTGATTAAAAAAAACTGTGCATTTTTAAAGTCAAACTATATTTTCATCTACTGTAAATTTGTTCCCAGTGTTTTTTTAAGTGTAATTTTGCAGTTTTCGGCTAAAATCAAAAGGCCTGTGTCCTTTTTAAGACACAAAAACATAGGCAGTTCTAATAGTTAACTTTCAGTTGAAAAGATGTTTAAATAAGCATTGCGATTTAATAAAACCCCTGCTCTACGAATATATATTTTTTGTTATTTAATATTTTTATGGTCATGTAGAATCTTATTAATAGTTAAGCAGTGTTTTATCAGATGCTCTTTAATAAATATCATGTTTAGATTGTACTGTAATAATCTCAGTGCTGATTTTTACTTCCGAGGGTAAAGTTAGGTGGAAAATCTCACAAAGCCAAACTATGAGTCATATTTCTACTCATTACTAGAGTTGTTTGATAAAAAGTGTGTTGATGAGTTCCTCCAAGTTAACTCACCAAAAGGCTTTAAAGTCCCAATCATCTTTTCATCTACTTTCAATGTGTTCCTGGTGGTCTTTACTTTATGATTTTGCAGTTTTTGTAAAACAAAAAAAAAGGTTGTGATATTCTGGGACATAGTTTCTGCAGAGCAGCAGCAGCTCATTAGAAGTTCATCTCTAAGTTCTGATCAGGACTGTAGGCGTGGAAGTAAGCCTCCACTGACTTCCAACCTTAACATTACCAGTGCAACGAAATAGTGAGTTATATCAGAGCTTTCCAGCCATACAGTTTGGAGCCAGATGCCAACTCAGATGAGAAAAATGAAGACATTATTGTTTTTTTAAAACTTCTATTTTAAAGAAACCATGTTACTCTGATATGTAAAAGATGCAGCCAAAGGCATAAAAGATGGATGATCGCTGTAGTCATGTGACGCGCTGGTTCACCCTGGTCTCACTTGGATCCGTTCTTGGTTCTTATTCTGCTGTCATTGCCATCCCTGACTCGTATCTTTGTGAAAATGGGACACACTTTCATTTGTTGAAACATGCCAAGTAAAGCTGCTCTATAGCTAACAGTTCAAAGGTCATGTGTAAATCCAAAGGCCACTTTCTCGTTCCAGCACATTCTGATCCCACACATAAAAAGAGAAAACAACAGATGTTGATGAAAAATATGAAGATCATTTTATTTTAGTTGTGACATCTATGGACTTTAACTGAGCGCTAAAATAAACAAAGATTTTGCCATTTAAAAATGATTTAATTTTAGAAAAACCAGCAAGTAAGAGGTGCTTCATCACTGTTTAGGAAATGAAAAATTCAAATAGATAAAAAAATAGAGACAATGCACAATGTAATCTTTAGCTTAAAAATGTCAAATTTACAGTCTGGGCCTGTCACTGGAGGTGTGAGAGTTTTTAATTTGAACAGAATTCAGCTTCTGTCCAAGTAAATGAAAGCTTGAAACCACATGAAACAATATTTCATGAGAAAATAACATTGATTAAAAAAGTAATCTAAGTAAGTTCATTTCAAATTCGATCTCTTGCAAAATAGTTATAAAAAGTATTTTTTTCCCATTAAAACCATGCAGGGTATTAGTGCATTATGTGCTTTTTATTGCCCTACTAAAATACAACAAGCATTACCCTCCAATAGATGACAGATGAAGGGGATTTCCACATTCATATTTCCTTCAGAAATAAAGAGCAAATGTAGATCAAATGTAGACTATAGAAGATCATTTGGAAAAATCTGCTTTAAATGGTACTCGGACCTCAAGACATGAATTAGCTTCTGTGCCATGTTCAAAAAATGCCTTCTTTTTTGCATTATACCGCTGGCATCTGCATATGGCACTGCAAATTGTGTTTACCAAAAGTGCTTTCTGTGCCGAGGGGCACAAAGACCATGTCCCCCCTAACACAGACATTTTTAAAAAATTTTCTCATGTTCACTTGATGTCTTTTACTTTTTAAGTCATGGCAATTTGAAAATTAAGAGCATTGATTTTGATTAAACACATCATCTGGCTTTATTTCTTCAAGATTCTGTATTTCCAAGACTTCCCCTTTCATTGCAGATCATCCTAAGGCCTGAAAGCAATTAACCAAATTATTAGCTAGAATCACTATTAGGTGAAAAAGTTTTTTGTTGTTTTTTTTTTGGTTGTTTTGTTGTCTCAGAACCAAGTATTTTAGGACCTGCAGCAGATATAAAATGTAGACCTATAATGAGCCAATTTAACAAAGGCTTACAAAGGTTGTTTTTATATTAAAAATGTAAAAAATATTAAAAAAGGTTTTGAGATGAAATGTGGACTTTTTGTGCAACACATTGGCATTGTTTTTCCCAGTGTTTCCTAAACTGTGGAGTCTTGAAGTGTGATCAAACGAGAAGAGCATGTGTCAACAATAAAACTGGCAAAGGAGCAGACACAGCTGCACCAATATTTCTCTGACTTAACAATACAAAGTCCTCTTTTCTTATTGGTCAGTGGGAATAAACCTGTCATAACAGATGTTGCGCAAGCCAGAAAAAGTAAGATACACTGCTGACAAAAGTGGGATTTGAAATGGTTTGCTATGAAGTTTTTTATGATGTTTTGATTTTGAATGTTGTGTAAAAAATGCAGTTTTTACATTAAATCTTTGGTTTTTAGATGTCACCACTGACCTCTCTACAAGCCGAAACCTACAGTGTGCCACAGCCATGGTCCGGCAGTCCAGGGTCTCCAGTGATGACCGTCCCCTCCCCAGGACCTCACCACGTCTTTCATCCACAGTCTCCTGCTCCATTCTTGTCCTCTCCTCTGTCTTTTAACCAGTGGCCTGGCTTCATCTTTCCCATTCCTGCTGAGGTCTTTACCTTTTCTGAAATGCCCTTAGGTCAAGATGCCTCCTGCCCTAATCCAGCCCCCCTGCATCCTCTAACTGACCCCAAGACGAGGACTCTTTAGTCTGAAACGCTGTGTCTTCCACTTTGTTTCCAAAAATCTACTTATAGCTCTGGTCAGAATCATGTGCATATAGTGTATATATTTAGCCAGCATGTAAGCAACCATGTGTACATAATTCATACTTATTGCATTATTAATATGATCATTTTTATTATTGATTTGAGTTGTGTCAACATACCTCATGCTCATAGAAATGGGAAATAATCTGGTAAAATCTAATGCTTTGTATAGTTAGCTCATTCAGACGTGAAAATCGACACTTCAGTTCTTTGTTTATGGATGTACATTACCAGGCAATGAATGTACATAGTGTATCATTAATTATTATATTTAGTTTGCTCCTCTATTCCTTCCTTCCTTTGTACATAGAAATGGATATTAGTTTGTAAATAGCTCTGAGTGTTTGTAACACTAGGTAATCCATAGACCGGTGCTGCAGCTTTGTGTCTTAAAGCAACACCTTATGAACTACCATCATGCCGTCACTGTGAAGACTTGACCTCATGGTCATTAGGACCTGTTGCTTTACTCTGCTCTCTTTTGTCAATCAAAGATAGGCTTCAATCTTCTCTGATGAAATTCTTCCAGCACAAATGCTTGAATTATATTTTAAGGAATTTAAATGAACTTGAATTTTATCTTCCGGCGCAAAAATGCCCGTGAGAGTGCCTTGAACTGCAGTTTTAGTTATTTGAAGAAAAACATTTAGACCGAAAGCAGACACTGGATGTTCCACATACAAAACAATGAGCCCACAACAAGGACTGCTGTGTCATTTAGCATCCAAATATGGTTTAAATGTAATACTAAAAAACGTATTCAAAGATTGTAAAGGACCTTATCCGCTTGGTCTAAGGTTTTTCATTTGCTCACTACAGTCATATTCACTTGGAATTGCACTACCACCTGCACCACAGCCTGCATAACACAACACTGATAATCTGAATGTTCACAGGTGGATGTGATTTTTACGTAAGGACTAAAGACACGCAAACAAACCAGTCATTATTCAAAAAAATCTCACACGAGTAATCTGTAGCTTTACATATGGTTGCCTTCATGTGATTTTGAGCGATTGTTGGTTGGCTGGATGTTGAAGGAATTGTGGAGGAATTTTAAGTAGTAGAAAGCTTCCTTGTACTTTCTATAAGTAGACTTTTCAATCAGAAATATTTATGTATGATAACAAACATCTAGCTCTTGAACAGTTTGCATATCCCATCAAGAATCTGATATGTTACTATATTTAGAGAAGCAACTGTTTTTTAAATTTATGAGCACAATATTAAGTCCACAATTTGGTAATTTAGCTTAGAAGATACAACAACTAAAATGATTTCTCAAATTGTTTCAACATAAAAAAAAAATAAGCCAAAATATCCACATTTTTAATTCATGTTGTAAGGTAGACAAGCTTAACTCACTATTAGGTTTTATTATTGATAAATAAGGTTTGTAACCAAGCTACAAAAAAAACTTTTCTTGAAATAGTTACATTAAAATAAATTCTTTAAAAAATGTTCCATGAGAGCAGTGAGAAAATCGTTTTGTGTTATTGTGAAATGGGCAGAGTTTATTTAAAGACAGAGGATTTTAATTTTGTACATCTCCTATGCAGTTATTTTTTAGCATTACAGTGCAGCTTCTGTCTTAATCTCTAGCATTTGCAATAAAAGCTAAGGGTGTTATTGCTTTGGCCTGCTGCATCATCTGTTGTCTGGGCCATTTCTTGACCTTCAAAAGAATATAAAGCTGTACATACCTGAAGATATAAAAATAAATTTTTGCTTGACAACAAAAATGTGGTTAAGTTCTTTTCACAATTTTTAAACTACTGTTGCTTTTCTTTGCAGAAAGATCGTGGGTAGCGAAGTTCTGGTAAATTATTCAAGTTGCATAATCAATGTCAACAGTTAAGCACATAGAAAGCTGACTTATGGGAAGTGTTTATTTTGTTTAGTTACGTCTTTCCAAATGTGGTCTTAGCTGCAAAAGATTTTGTGTGTGACGGGATGGGTAATGCGGGGGTGGGCTTAAAAAGAGGGAGAGAGACTTTGGTCCTCAAAGATACTTGTCAGGATTTTAAAGTCCAGCTGCAGCTGCTTGGGTCTCACTAGGCTCCGAAGCATCATGGAGAGAACGGTGCTGGGACTCACCATCTTTGGGATGCTGCTGGCTTCTGCTGTCACACAACCGAACCAGGTATGACCAGACTTAAGATGGGATGAGCACTCAAAAAAATCATAGGAACTTACCTGTTTTACTACTATATGTAAAAAAATAAAAACAAATTTTCATTGTTAAACCATGAGTTGAAAAATACTTAAGTAAAGACAAAAAAATGCATTAAATAATAGTTAAGAAAGTTATGAAATTTCTTTCAACATGTACTCTCAGCCACTGCTCACTGGAGTAGTGCAGACACATGAATATCTGTAAAATGCACGGCCTTTAATTGCATGGATGTAATTTTCACAATAAACTGTAAAATTCCATTTTTATTTTGAGTGCACAACATTGTGTAATGTGCCCACATATCACATTAAAAAACAGAGTGAGTGCACCACATTCTACCTTGATCTTGGGACAAAGTACAACCTTTTTTTCTTGTTTAACTTTCAAGCAAAGGGTAAAGGTTAAAAGCAAAGCTTTTATTCACTGTTTAAATATTTGCGATTGTGTCAGGGTCAGATTCTCCATGCACAGAAACCAATATTAATTAAAAAAATTATCCAAAATGACCATATTTGACTTTGTTTTTGTGTATTTGTTTGTTTATTTTATTTTGTTGAGTCTCACTAACCCTTGCTAGATTCCTGCTGACCTCGATTTCAATTCAAGTACAAGGACTGCCCCCCTGTGTTCTCTCAGAAGAAGTGCACTTACACAACTACATGACCCTAATAGAAAAGAGAAATCCTTTCAAACTTCTTTCAGACCTTTTATCTGTGTGATGGTCTTGCGGTATCTGGCTTCTGTTGGCATGTTTTGATGGAGTTTGCTAAAAATGATCTTTGAGATAATCCATGTACAGTCCAGTTTGAGCTCCAAATCTAATACAAACGTTCAAACATAAATGGTAAGATGTTCTTGAGACCGGAGTGTGAGTGGGGGGCGGGGAGTGGGAGCCACCAGTGACTGCACCTTTTGACCATTTTGCCTTTATAAAAGAATCATATATTTTAACAAATTGGAGAAAATAATATAAGGAATACATTTCCGTATATCAGCAACTTACTTATATATTTTGCGAATTGTGTTGCAATATATGTATGGTCAAACTATTTCCTTTTTATGATTCATAGAGATTTAGAATTCCTCAGTGTGCAAACAAACTTTATGCCATAATTGCTTAATCGCGGGGGCGGGGTGGGGTGCATAGTTTGGTAGACTTGCAGCCGTGCAGAACTGTCCACAAAAGACAGATACATCAAGTTGACCAAATTGAACATGGAGGCATTTAATATCTCTTTGTGTTTTCAAAAGACTGGCTAAGTTTAAGATTTCATAGACATTAATTTACACATGAATATTACATAACAGTATTTTCCACGTCTGACTTTGAGCAGTGGCATAGACCACATATGTTGTAACAGTAACATATTTTTGTGTCATTTTCCACACTGTTGTCTGTATTCATAAGAAACCAGGTCATGTCTTGAACCATGTTCATATCTTGCTCAAGGTAATTGCTCTAAAAATGTAATTCTTTTGTTATTTAGTTTTATTTTATTTTTATGTATTTACCTTCATTTAACCACAGATGCTCTATTGAAATTAAAAATGTCCTTTCCAAAAGGAGCTCTGTTAAATGAAAGACAAGAGGATCTTGTTTGTTTTAATTACATTTTTGATCCAGTAACAAAGTAAAGTAATCAATTACTTTTTAGAAGTAACTTACCTAACACTGATTACAATATATGAAAACAGCAAATAATTGCAGTATTTTAACCTCTTAAGACCTGGCGTCCACATACGTGGACATCACTGCAGTTCATTCTGCTGAACTGGGGCCCTTTGACTACATGTTTAGATGGTTAGCTTAAATATTACCTCGAGTCCTAAGAGGTTAGTATTCCGAAGAATATAACACTTCCATCTATGAACTGTATTATCATTACATTGTTGCTCAATAGATTGAGAAGTATATTGTTTCGTAAGGGTGACTGCATTTAGAAAAATATTTCAAACAAAAAAAAAGCAACCCCAGATACAGTAAAATGTGTGTCTTTACAAATACAGCACCAGAAATGTACTCATCTACACATTTGATGAGGCCAACCAGAAATAAATAATTTATTCTGTGTCTGTTGTGAAATATCTTCCCTGTGTTTTCACAGAATGACTGGGACATCTACAGCTTTCACATCAACTCAACTGTGAGCAACCGTTATGCCACTACTGTCATCACAAGCCGCGTGGCCAACCGCATGCAGGAGTCAAAGGAAATTGAGTTTCATGTCCAGATTCCCAAGAATGCCTTCATCAGTAAATTCAGAATGTGTGTTAATGAAACATTTTTTATTGAACAGTTTCAGAATGTGAGATAGAGCATTTTAAGGTCATAACCACTGCTTTTATTTATTAGAACTGGTTTATTCAAGCAATCAAAATAAGACAAAAAAAAAACCTAAAGAAGACAAACTATATAAATATTCGGGCTTTCAACGTTGTTAACGCATGTGATTTTTTTAATTTTTAAATTAATGCGTTAATATTTCATACATTACATGTCAGAAGCAACCGTCTACCACTTGCGTCAGGCGGTTAAAATTTCCACGGCGTGTGTTCATTTAAAAAAATGCCCACTTTTTTGGGCAGTGCCACTTATAACATGGTCACTTACAAAATTAAAAAAATATTTAATCTATTTTTAGTACTTTAGTCTTGTTATTTTTTTAGGTTTAGATCACTTTCTTACAAAAAGCGAAGTATTTGAATGGTGGTGCGACCCTTTGTCACAGTTCCACAACAAAGCCTCACTGATCTCGACAGCAGCCGCAAAGGAAAGCGATATATAGGTTGATTGTAATTGCAGGTTCAATAAAGTACACCTCTAACCGTTTTTTTTTTGTCCAGATGATGAAACAAAAAGTTTTTTTAAAGAACCCTGTGCAGTGATATAGAACAATTGTGCTTTGTGACCAGGACTTCTTTTTAAGCTGTGCATCAACACCCAGCAGCCAATCAAATTTGAGTATTCACTCGTCCCATTTAAAGTCCACAAACACAATGCTTGTTTCTTATGGCTGTATATCAGCATCTTTGTTTTCTTGGAGTAAAACTGCAGACATTTAAGTCTTTAAATAAAATGTTACTGTTGATGTGTTTTGTGCACTCTTATTATACTTCTGGGACTAAATTAACACTTTACAAATTAAGTAATTTCACACACTAAAAATGTTTTCTCTGGCCTTTTTTTGTTTAAAAGTCGCATATTGTCGTATAAAAATTATATAGTAAAACATTGTGATTATCTATCTATCTATCTATCTATCTATCTATCTATCTATCTATCTAT
>BSAI01000073.1:24471319-24549266 GCA_036245035.1 Adrianichthys oophorus | reverse complement strand
TCTATCTATCTATCTATCTATCTATCTATCTATCTATCTATCTATCTGCCATGAATTGTTCGAGAAATATAAAAGGTGGGAAAAGATATAGAAATACACAGACATATTTATATACAAAATGCACTCTTACTGTAAAACACTTGGGTTATTTCTCTAACCAAATTTATGTGTTATTCATGTTGTGAAATACTGTGAGCATTAGATCTCCCTGTGATTTTGCAAGTTGGCCCACTTAAAAATCATGGAAGGGAACAGAAACTTTCATCTTAGATGCATGTCCACTGTTCTTCTTACAGAGCCACGCCTTTGTTACGCTGGCTGTGTGCTTTGGGTCGTTGTCATGTTGCAATACCCAGCCAGGACCCATCTTCAATACACTAACTGAGGGAAAGGTTGTTCCCCAAACTCTAGCATTATATGTCTTCGGTCATCCTTTCCTTAACGCAGTGCAGTTTTCCTGTCCATAGCATGATGCTACCACCCCCATGCTTCAAAGTAGGGATGGTTTTCATGTGATGGTACTGTGATGGATTTAGGTTCTAAAAAGATCTGTTTTGGTCCATCTGACGACATAACTTTCTCCCATGACTCCCCTGGATCATCCAAATGGTCATTGACAAATTTAAGACTGGCCTGAACATGTGCTGGTTTTACATGGAGAGAATATAGTATCGCCCCGACCCAGCATTCTAGCAGCACTGAAACGCATCACTTACACACGAATCTTAGAGATTTGTATGTAAATGCAGTTTGGTCTGTGTATAACAAGTGATTTGTGCATAATTTGTAAAGATTTGTGCATGTAGTTACTCTCAAGTTGTTGTAATTTTAAGTTGCGCATGTTAAAATTGTATTTTGTATTTTTTTTTTATTTTGTAATTTTTGTACAAATGCACAAAATGTATAGTATGAGTTACAAATCAAGAGCACGCACGCACAAATCGGGCTGTCACCATATTCTCTCCATATTCTTCCATTTTTTAATAATTGTTCCAACAGTGGATCATTTTTTCACCAAGCTACCTGGCAAAAACGCTGTTGCCTTTGCCAGCTTTGTGGAGGTCTACAATTTTGCCTCTGGTGTCTTTGGACAGCTCTTTGGTCTTGCCCATGTTAGTAGTTGGAGTTTTACTGATTGAATGGGGTGGACAGGTGTCTTTTGGCAGATAAAGAGCTCAAACAGGTGCTTGTAATTTAGAATAAGTGGAGTGGAGGCGAACATTTCAAAGCGAATATCAGGTCTTTGAGGGTCAGAATTCTAGCTGATGGGTGTCTGAATACTTATTTTTGAATTATTATTAATTACTATATTTTTAAAAAACGTACAATGTGATTTCCAGATCCTTTTTAGATTATGCGTCTTACATGGACATGCATCTAAGATGAACATTTCAGGCCCCTCCAGGATTACTAAGAGGTAGAAAATCACAGGGTGTTCAAATACTTAATTCCCTTAATTTTTTTTTGTGGTTTCATTTGAACCAAAATTGTGTTTTTTTCCTAATTTCTTAAGTTAAAATAACCCAGCAAAAAGTTAGTCCCTTTTCTAACCTCGGAGTTGGGTTAAAAAGCAACTCAACTTGGATTATTTGTATCTATTGAGTTTTTATTGCTTACACATGTAGGTACTCACATTTACGTATAGATACACGCATACATATCAATACATACATCCAAATACACATGTAAATAATGCAATTTTAATTGCTCTTTTTAATAAATATACACATTTGCACTTATACAAACAGGGCATAACACATTAAAAGCATTAAATAGGAAGTTTGTCAATTGGAGTTGGATTAATGAGAGTGAACTAAATATTAATTAAGTGTCTTCTTTAGGTATATAGATGGACAAGCATATGATGGTGTGGTGAAAACAAAGGAAAAAGCTCAGCAGCAGTACACAGAGGCGGTGTCTCGAGGTCAAAGTGCTGGAATTGTCAGGTATGTAAAATACTGACAACTGATGCTGAGGTCTTTTGATTCTGTCATGCCTTTATCTTCAGAATTAGAGCTCACAATCCATGCCCAGTCTGAAGGGGTCTAAGTCAAAAAATGTTTTTGCCTCAGTTCTGTAGGCAGAACCCTGGAGGAGTTCAAGACATCTGTCACTGTTGGTGCTCACAAAAAGGTCACCTTTGAACTCACGTATGAGGAACTCCTGAGACGCAAGCATGGCAAGTATGAGCTGAAGATCCACGCTCAACCCATGCAGCCAGTCAGAGATTTTAAGGTATGTTGTGCATCCAGACAAACAAAAACGGGATAAAAGCTGCTTTTTTTAATGGTTTTTTTCAAGTTGATAATTTATTTTTTGTGTTCCCACCAGGTTGATGTGTACATGCACGAAAAAGCAGGCATCACTTTTATTGAAATAAAAGGGGGACTGAGCACCAAAGAACTGGCTAATGCCATTACTAAGACACATGAAGACAAACAGGTACTTCACACAGTGATGTTTCACTTCATATTCATATTCTGTATCAACTCTGCCAAAGATGTTCTTTTTTTAAAGTTTTAAACATTTGACATGAACCAGTGTGTATTTAATTTGAATGCACACTAATATGTGTTTACAAAAGCCCTTTTAAACCCCATAAAATGACCCAGTTGCCAATTTTCTCATCACAAAGGTATTTTGAGGTCAAAAGAAATAGAAAGTTTTCAACTAAGCCCCCCCAAAAAACAAACAAACAAGCAAACAAAAACATAAAGTAAAATAGTTTTTCTTTCAGGGATTTTTACTTCTATTTATTTGTTTGTACTTTAAGTCCAGGTTCGCATTTATTGCACTTCACCATCTTGTCTCTTTGCCGGGTCAGACCAGACAGCTTCCTCCACATCACAGGCAATGTTAACTCTAATCTGACAATGGAGAAAAAAGGATCTTGCCTAAACCAGCCTTTACAGGACTCAACTGAAATGTCATCACAAGCCATTTATTGCATATATATATTTACTGCAGTTGGTCTGCAACAAGTTTCTTCAGTTTTGATCAGTAGTGTGTTTCACTTCCTCTTCTCCTTCTTTCACAACAACTGTCGGTTTTCAGGCGACCTCCTGTGGGTCATTGGTGGTCGTTGTTAACAGATCCAGTATGAAAGTTCTGTTCCTGATTCACATAATCGATTTGGATTGAGTTTCTTCATTACATTTTTAACACACTGTGTATATGCCCACATTTATTCTAGTATGTTGGGGATTATAAAATGTAAAAGTAAAAGCTAAATATTAAAATATCTTACATAGTTAAATTAACACAATTACGCTCATTGTTTGTGGTTTCCAGGCGTGGGTGCATTTCTATCCCACAGAGAATCAACAAAAGAAGTGTGATGGTTGTGGAGAACAAGGCCTGAATGGAGATTTAATTATTAGCTATGATGTCCAAAGAGAAAGCGGAATTGGTGACATCCAGGTAAAACTCAGCGTAGATGTTAAGTCATTTGAAGGTAAAACACTTGAATGCATTTCTACTAATAAAGCTTGAATTTTTTTGCCCCTCAGAAAACAGATGGCTACTTTGTACATCATTTCGCTCCGTCCAATCTTCCCCGAATACCAAAGAACGTTGTCTTTGTTATTGACAGAAGTGGCTCAATGAGTGGCAGAAAAATGGAACAGGTCAAATAAGTTTTTTTTCAATTGTATTATTTACAAAGTGCTCAACTGCAGATTGCAACAGAATCAGATTCTTATAACCAATTTTCCCCATTTTGTGTGCATTTGGTTTTCAGACTCGAATAGCTCTGGTGAAGATATTGAGTGACCTTGCTGAGGAGGATTTCTTTGGTTTGATAACGTTTGACAGTGACATTTCTTACTGGAAAAAAGAGCTTGTTCAGGCAACCAGTGATAATGTGGAAACAGCCAAGGGTTTTGCCCAAAACATTCATGACAGAGGAGGTAGGGTTTGAAGAAAATCTTTTTACCTTTGGATAGTCATTTTTTTTGACTGGAGGATATTCTTGTAATATTTTTCTAATTTGATTTTCAGCCACAGACATTAATGCAGCATTGTTAGAAGGAGCCAAAATGCTGACAAAATATCCACGAGTAGGTTCAGCATCTATTCTGATACTTCTCACGGATGGAGACCCAACATCAGGTAAATAATGACTGTAAACGCAAATACCGAATGACGCAACATGGATGAGTGGTTCAATGATTCAAAGAAAGAAGACTTAGATGCCATGATACAACTTCAAGACAATGACCAAAGCACCTAAAATAATTAAGATTTTACCCAAAAACAATCAGGTTGAGAAGAAGCACAAAACTGTTGGAATGTAGTATTCCTGCATTGGCTTAAACAAACAACATTGAAATATTTTACTGCTTTACTCTTTAGACGACAATGGCCACGAAGTACAAATCACATCAACAAATCACTTAAACAAAAATGCAAAAAAAAAAAAAAACATTTCGGAAAACAAAAATAGTTTCCAGGAAACAGAAAAACAAACACAATGATAAACCGGAAAAAGTAGTAACTATAGGACACTGCTGATTGGATGATAAGATCCAGTTTCATCTTTTTCCAGGAGTGACAAATAAAGGGACAATACAAGAAAATGTAAGACGGGCCATCGCAGGGAAGTTCCCACTCTACTGTCTTGGCTTTGGTTACGATGTCAGTTTTGGGTTTCTTCAAAAACTGTCGCTGAAGAACAACGGTGTAGCAAGACGCATTTATGAAGACGCTGACGCAGATTTACAGTTGAAGGTATTTCTTTCAACATCTTTTGTTCTATTTTTTTTTTTTTATCGACCCTCTAGAAAGGACTGTTTACTTAAAAAAAGATACTTACTGTGTCCTTTACTTTACTAGGGATTCTACGAAGAGGTTGCTAATCCACTTCTGACAGATGTTACGATGATCTATGAAGGTGGCACCAACTTGACCCAAACTAATTTCAGCCAATACTATAATGGCTCTGAGATTGTGGTGGCAGGTCAGATTCTTGACAATGACACTGACAACTTTAATCCACAAGTTGTGGCCATTTCAGTAAGTATCTACAACACAAAATCAGCTGCCATTTTCACAAATACACCATTATAGAATTCCTATTTTTTCCCCCATTTTGACAGGTCAGGAGAAAGGTAACCTTTTCAAAAGCAAACACCCACCTGGACCCCATTGAAAACACGCCTGGCAGCATTCTGGAGAGAGTTTGGGCCTACCTGACAGTTAAAGAGCTGCTGGAAAAAGAGTGAGTGCAAAACATGCACCTACTGCCTCTTTTATCTTGTTGGAAATCAGTGATTTATCCCAGGGAAGATACACTGATCAAAAATATAAATGCAACGCTTTAGTTGAGATGAACTCAAAGATCTAAAACATAACCATTTATCCCAAGTATTCTTCACAAATCTGTCCAAATCTGTGATAGTGAGCACGTTTTGTTTGCTGAAATAATCCATCCCCCCTCATGAGCATTTTCCTACTCAAGTCGGCTAGGACAACAAACTGGAGTCGAGACCCCGATGAGGATGAAACAGATGAGCTTCCCTAAGACGATTTCTCTTGTGTGGAGAATCTTTGGTTATGCGAACCAGCTGTTTCAGCAGCTGTCCACGTGGCTGGACTCGGATAATCTTAGAGATGAACATGCTGGATGTGGGGGTCCTCATCGAGGGATCGGAAATTTTCCTCTTAGGCGCATGTTCACTGTGACAGATATAATCTAAAAATATTTTGGAATCGACATTTTATGATTTTTAAAATAATTTAATTGTATACTCTCGTTGCAAATAAGTATTTAAACCCCTGAGAAAAAAAAAATCTTCGACCTGTGAGATAGGAGAAAACAGTTATGAACAGTACCAGGGAGGCCCAAACTTCTCAGCCTGTTAAGTAAAATATTGCAATCTGCTGTATCAAAGTCCAATAGTAGTATGGGATCAAAAGTATCAGAAAACTCCATAGCAGGCCACAGTGACATTTCAAAATACGCTTTTACAGTGTATTTCTGATCCTTCATTGAATAAGGAATGACAGACTAGTCCCCTGTCCTGATTATTTTTTGATGAATGGGATTGGATCAAGGAGACATGTAACCCCAAATTAAAAATGTATTTACAATAACAAAAAAGTCCAAGAAATAGGTTTAAAAATTCAGGAATGTTAGACAAAAAACCAACTGCACATTGTGGACAGAACAGTGCACTGCTTTGATGGGTATCTTGGGGGGAAATATTTTTGTGCTTTATTCCATGATATTTTTGTCAGTTTTGAAATGTTTTAAAAGCAGAGTTTGCCCAGTATTTTTAGTGTTAGCCTGCAACATGTGGATTTACTTTAAAATAACACTTGAATGACGATACAGGCTGCTGTTATCTGGTGATGAGAAAGAAAGGGTGAAGAAAGAGGCTTTGGAGCTGTCACTGAAGTACAGCTTTGTGACCCCGCTGACATCCATGGTGGTCACGAAACCACAAGGGGAGGGCACAGAAGTGCTTCACAAACCTCAGGAGGGGAATCCAAATCAAAACCACCAGCACCATCCAGGAAGAGGTCCCACAGCCGCAAAGAAGTCAAGAATAATGTGTGAGCAAACAGAAATTCATGACAAAAGAAAAAATAGTTTTGTGTTTTTCTTAGTACCTTGACTTTTTTTGCAGGACTAAATTTGTATTCTTTAATTTAAAAAAAAAAATAACAGAACAGTGTAAAGGCTCCTAGGTGCTGTTGTTTATCCCCTTAAAATGTGGTCAGTGTTTGTTTTGATGACAAAATGTAATAAATTGATGGTAAAAAATAATATTCAAAAAATTTGGGTACCTAAAGAAAAAATAAAGTAGTTGTATGACATACAGCAGTAAGCATACCAACAAGAGTTTATCTTTTTAACAAATTTAAACATACTTAAAACTGTCAAAGTCATTGTACCTTTGTCTGCATTTTTTTTAGATGCTTCGAACTCCGGTTCTCGTCATAGAACTGGTAATGCATAGAAGTTTTCCATGCTTTTTACCTCAGAAAGTACATTTAAAGAGCAAATAGTTCATTTAAAATATGAAATTTGCTTACTGAGTGGAGTTACTATGGATTTAGATGTATTGTTTTCTAGTCTATGTGGGAAAATAAAGCAATAAATAAAACATGGGTCACAAAAGGAAAAATAAAACAAAATGCTAGACTAACGTTTGGCAGAAAGTAATGAATAATAACCATATTGCAAAGTAAAAAAAAAAAAGAACAGGAGCTATTATTTGAATCTAATGTACTTAATATTATTTTTGGCACAACCTCTTTAGATTCTTGATTTTCTTGACAACTAAACCTAAATCTGAAATACAAAACCTGCTGCTTTATGTAAAAAAATATACTTTTGATAAAACAATCTCACCCTAAACATTTTTAACTTCAAAATTGAAGATTCAACTTTCTTTTTAAAACTTGACCTAAAATGACATGTAAAAAAATAAAATGACTAATAAAATAATAAATGATAAAATGACACTCTTTAGCAAGTCAGACTTTGTCATTAATAATAAGTTATGATACTCATTTTTGCTTAATAAAGATTTAGCCATAATTCCATTTGAGAAGAGATTTTAAACTAGTGATGTTGTCCTGGTCACTTCAACAAGTTTTCTTTTATATTCTGACGCTTGGTTAGAGGAATGATGTTGTGCAACATCAGTTGTTGTGCTTTTAAAATTGGACTGTTTAATATTTTTTTGCTGACATGAAAATAATAGTAAAACTTACAAAAGTGAAACCGCAACCTGTGTACGTATCTCGTCTTAGGTAATAAGGTCTCTTTGTTGGCTTTCTCCTCAGCAGGCTTGTACTGTATCATGGGTAGATTCCACAGATTCTGTACTTTATTTCAGAGAAATCACTGTTTTATTCATTCTGTGCAATTATTCTCTTTACTTTGTCCACAACAAAAATAAAAATAATTCTGCTAAATATGTGACAACTTTTTAATATCACTTTATTAAATGTTCATTTATCCTAAAAGTAGGTGTGCTAATTCTTCAGGCAAATTTCCTAACATTTCTGGACCACTTCTCACTTCTTTGGAGATTTTGTTTTAGGAATAAAGCTGCCTGTTGTAAAAAAAAACAAAAAAAAAAACATGTGAAGTAATGGGGAGATGGGAATGTTTGAAATAGTCACTGATGTCTGTGTCTTGGTTTGCTTTTTAACGGCAGCTGCAAAAATAGGATTTGTTTGGATATACTCAGTAAGAGAGAAAGGAAGCAGCATAGAAAAAAAAAGAGGGTGAAAAATAAATCTTTTTTGTGTCTTCAGCACTGATGGCGCCTCGGTCCTTCGTACTTGAATTAAGCCAATCAAATTGTAAGATTTTGATCTGCATTTTTTAATTATGTAAAAATATATAAAGGTAAAAATATAAATGTTCCTTTATACTAAAGTGTGCTGCATTCTTCAAGATTCTCAGGTCTATGATCTCAATGCACCACTTTTGTCACAGTTTTAAAGTTAAATGTAACCTTTTAGAATGTAAGTTTTTGTTCTGCTTTTATTAAATGATGGAAACAAATGGACTCTTTAAAAATATTTCTTTATCCTAACGGTGTAAAGTGTTTTTCAGCATTCAAACCAATGGGACTCCCAGGACTCCAAAGACACCCAGGACTCCCAGGGCTCCCAGGACACCCAGGACTCCAACGATACCCAATATCCCCAAGTAAATGTCTAAATGAGATGTTTTTCCTCTATTTAAAGTTAACTGTAACCTGTCAGAGTAGAAAGTTTTGTTCTGCGTTTTTCAGTGATGCTATTACAGATTTATTTCTAAATATGATCAGTTTAACGACTAAAATGTCTCTGTAGCACAATAACAACTGCTGTGTCTTTTGTTTGCTTTGTGTTGCTGGAATGCTGTTGTTTTATATATATATATATATATATATATATATATATATATATATATACATATATAGCTGTGTTTACAAATGATTTGTATAATATTTAACTGTGGTTTATGTCTTTTTGCCTTTAATAAACCAGAAGAAGATGTGGATCATTATTCTTCTTATTTCTCATTTGACTGTAAGTATCTAATGCGTTTTAATTATGATTCATACTAGAGGTGTAACAATCACACACAGCCCAAATGGAGTATCCAGGCCCAAAACCGTTGTGTGGTTTACACGTGTCGTCATTACCACTTTGAAAGCAATTTTAATGTGAGTAAAAATTGTGGCAAACCCCAAAATATAAATCAAAAGCGTATGCTGTGTTGTTGTTACTTCTCACCACAGATGTTGTCTTTCTGCTTCTTGCGTCAAGCTAACATTACTGACTCCTTTTTCTGTCCCTGTTTACTGACTCAATTTTCAATAAATTGTGCGCTTTGTATTTTGTTTGATTATGCTGTTAAAATCTGTTTAGCCAAACATTGTTTTAAATCTAAATATAATTTGGTATTTTTTCTGTTTGCCTTTAAGCTATTGTAGCAGCCGCATCTGATGATTTGGAAGAGGATCTCGGTAAATATCTGAGCTCCTGTATTTCTTATGATTTGTTATAATTACGATAAATAATTAAAAATTATTAATTTAACTACGATAATTAAAAATTATACTTATGATAACTCTAATTTTGACATGTTTCCTAACTAGGGAAACAACATTTATGTTAAAGTTTGAAAGCAACTTTAAACGGCAAAATCACAACTAAAAGACCACTGGCAACACGTTTGAAATAGATTAAAAGATCATCACAGTGGGACTTTATCCAATGAAAGTTTTTATTGTTGGAAAAAAAAACCAATTATTTCTGTGTTTAAAATAAACCACATTCTTAACACCTTATAATAACTACCGATTATATCTTGTTAACTAGTCATTATTAAGCTAATAGTTATTGAGTTATAAATGACTTGTTAAATAACAGTTTACAAATGATTGTAAAATGATTTATAAATTTCCCATATAGATAGACAGTAGATAACTAACAAGCTTTGAGCTAACAAGTTATAAATGACCTGTTACCTGTATATTATTGATTTCTAACTGTACCTTATGAATTAGTAATCTATCACGAAGAAGCTGTTACTAAATTACTTACTAATGACTTATTCAGTGAATATTCTAGACATGTTCCTGGGACATTTTTGTAGCTATTCCTTTTTAATTAACAGTTAGTAAATAAGGAACATTTCTAAATAACCCTAATCCTAACCCTACATTTCTAAATCCTCAACAAACCGTTAACTGTTACTTAACAAGTCATTTATAACTAAATAATTAACAGTTTAACCATGATTTGTTCTAGAAGTTATTAGAAAGTGTTACCCTAACATTTTGTCTTTATAGAGGGAGATGAATGGGGCAAGATAGCTGTCAATAAGAAATGTATTCGTAAAGACAAAATTGTGCACAACTTTGTCTTTACAAATACAAAATATTTATTTTTAGAAATAAAAATATGAAGACAACATTTAGTTTTACGTTTGGTGGGCAGCTTGTCTAGTCCAGCTCTTCTGGCTGGGCTGGGGCTTGCACTCTGTGCTTCCGTACCTCCCTGGTCTCAGGTGTTGGGGGCCCGTGTGGTGGTTCTGTGGGCCCTGGTCTGGGTGTTTGGCTGAACTGCCAGGCGGGCGGATCTCCTCTGTCGGCCTCACAGTATGGGTGTGGGGGAGGCCCTGGTCACTGCTGCTGCTTCGGTGGGGGTCTTGGTGTGGGGATGGCTGGCAATTCTCCCTCCTTTTTTTTTAACATTCCATCATCCACCTTAATTTAACATAAACATTCACCTGAGCACAGGTGTCGGCTCATCTTTGCACAATTAGTTTCCGTGACAGAATGAAACGCTTTACATGTGTTGGTTTGTATGCATAAGTGTGCGTGTGAACTGTATGTTGACAAGTTTGTGAAGACTCTTGGAGTCTGCAGGTGTGTTTGTGTGGACAGGCCCCGCCCATTTTAGACTAACATTCAGACTTGACTGTAATGATTATAAACTTCCAGCATCTTGTTGCCTGTTGTTTTGTTTTACGATTCTACCCTCCCTCCCCAGTAATCAACCTATAACTTCTGTAGCCCACCCTTTTGCCCCCCCTCCAACATCCCTCTCTCTTCTTCCCTCTTCCTCTTTTCCATCCGGTCCAACAAAAAAGGATACAGACATTTATATATATATATAAGTTTAGTTTAAATCACTAAAGGGGTTTATATGAATATACACCTTGTGTGTCCGAAGATTTATAACCACTGATTGTAACACTAAAATCTGTCTAACACAAGAGGCTCTCTGCTCATACTGTTTCCTCAGTTGTTGGACAGGACAAGTAAAAAAAAAAAAAAAAAAAAGTGGGAAATCCCCGCTTAGCCAGGCAGTATTCTTGGGACAGGCGAGGCGGGTGCACCCGCTCCAGCCCCTGGACTTGTCCAGATGTACCCTTGCCTTAGCCCAGGGTCACTCTGAGCTAAAGTAGGCTAACTGGCAGCCGATTAGTTAAAAAGAAAGAAATTAGATAGAAAGATAGAAAGAAAGTTGGGTATTCTGATCCTACCGACTTCTTCAGTTTAGTTTTTTTTTGTTTTGTTTTTCTTTTTACTGCTGGATCACTTGGCTGCCAGTAAGCCTACTTTAGCTCTGAGCTAGCTTAGCTGTTTTTGTTTTGTTATAAAATCAACCAATTTTGATGTTTTACATTTTTTTTAAACCTAATGAGTGGAGTGGCATGTCTGTTACTTCCTTTTTGACTGTTTTCACCACTTCTGGTTCTAAAACTTTCCTCTGCAGCACTGTTTACACGATCGGCTGTTGTGGACTGACAACCACAAAAGGCAGTCAGATATCGCTGATTTTGATCTGTATAATTACATTTTCAACAGATCTATGGCTCTAAAGATAATTTCCGTTATGGGACCAAAAAGATTCTAAAAAGTTGTATTTTATTTTAGTTTAACAGAACTTAATAGAAAATAGAAAACTTAATAGAATAACACGCATTTATATTTGTCTGTGACCTTGTGACATATTTTTGACAGTTTGGTAACAGGAGAAATTTGTATTCAAGACAAAGAAAAGTCGTCCTCAAAAGAGACGTGTTAAACATAAAACTAAATGTTGTTTTCATATTTTTTTCATGCAAAGTTGTCCACAAAATATATATGTGTGCACAAATTTGTATTAATGAATACGACTTTGTCTATATGAATACAATTTTTTCTCTATGAATGCATTTCTTATTGACAGCTATCTTACCCATAGAAATGGAGCTGTTTTTACTGAGTCAGGCATAAATCTGCCTCTTTGCTGTTTTTCTGCCATTTTTGAACTCACAGCCACCCAGTCATGGTTTAACCAAAATAGTACAATAAATGTTTCAATAACTTTTTTTAAAGCTGGTTAAAGTTTTGAAAATTTGCTTCAGTTTAAATGATTTGCTAGTTTTCTGTTTATCTGTGTAGAACAATTTACTATGTGGAATAGAGACTGAACAGTTTTGATTTTCTTTTTGTATTATTAGCTTTAAAAGACCTTCCAACAGCTTTTCCAGATTTAACCCAAAGCTCAACCATGGGTAAGTACTTCAAAATTACGTTCTTGGTTTGAACTTGTTCGAAGGAAAATCTTGTACAAACTTGAGCATTCAAAGAAAACATCTCATCTTATCCTCCAGATGTAATTGATGGCAAAAAAAAGAGAAACATCTGCAAAAATAAGTGTCCCGTGGTTGTAATTAAATATTCACAAATGGGATCACATATAATTAGAGACTTAAACTTTAGCAGACTGATTTGCTGGAATCGCTTTTGAGAAGATTCTGAGATTTCTTTTTTTTCCCTTCTAATAATGGACACAGCATTGCCTCTAAGCTGTAAGTTGAATAAAATCAAATATATATATATTTTATGATTAAATGCTGTTTTAATTTAGAGGGAAATAAATAGTCTTGAAAAATTATTAATAAACATAAAATGATTGAAAATTAACATTTAATTAATTAACATTTGAAAGTTTTTCTTCTCTGAACCTTGTCTGATGAGCTCCCACAGCAAATAAAAAATAAAATCTGATTGAAAACAGTTTTGCAAAACATCTCACGTGCATAAAAACTAAACAAAAAGACCCCCGTCAGATTGATATTAGAGAGAGAAATGGATACTGCATGGAAATATATCATTATTAGATATTCAAAAACACCACTCAGAGATCATGTGGCTTAATTTGAGGAAAAATATCTTCTAAAATCAGAAAATTATGTAAAAGAACATTTAGATTACAGCCTCAATCGACATTGTATGGCCTGTTGGCGGTACTGAACCTTGCCCTCGTGGCTCTTCTTTTATTCACTGACTGAGCTGCATGCTCCCTCACTCTGCCTCTGCCACCCTAGTCAAAGCTGCACATGGCAACTTCATTAGTAAAACACTTTTTTCAGAATTAGAGATTTTCTGTTGGTTTTATCTCCATAGCAACCATTTTATGTTTTGGTCACCAGAAGAATAGGTCTTTGTCATTTTTAGAAGAATCTGCAATAGTACATTTTTTGGATTTTTTTGCCAACAGAAGTGTTTTTGTTAACCATGCTCACATCATATGTTCGCATTGAATGTCTTATTGTTTCATTCATCTTAAGCCATAAATGTATTACATTTTTACAAATTTGTCACAATGTAGATAGAGATGCGACAGGAGTGGCCTGGTTACTTAGGAGGCAGACGTCCTTACAGTTTAGGAACAGATGTTTTTATTCACAGCAAATACACATTGGCTGCACAGCTCACACAAGCTCCTTCCCTCTTCCCATCTCCCTTCCCATGAGCTCCTTCCCTTTTATGGGCTTCGGTTAATTGGCTGGTGACGCCCAGGAAGGAGGCCACTTTAACCAAACAATAAAAAAGAGCAGACAGAACCTTGAAGTGTCTTGGAACCTATACATTTAAAGTCCTGTAAACAAAAACAGACATAAATAAACAAAACAACTCAAACCATTACCATCCAAAAGGCAAGCAAACAAATCCAAATCCCTTCCACTTCCTATGCCCAACCTTAAACAGGAAGTGAAGGCCTTTACCATGTTGTCCTTTGGGCACCAGGAAGAGAAGGTGAGAAACATAAACTCAAGAAACAAGAATAATCAGGTGGTGTTTTGTTTTCTTATTTCATGACATGTCTAAACGTGATGAACTAAAACAGACAGGTGACAAGTAGATAAAACTACTTTGTCACAAATTTTTCCGGAAAATATGTGCAAGCAGTAAGAAAAAAAACACATTTACAAGCTCGCTATGCTAACGCTGTTCAAAATCTAAAACTTCTAATTCTGACATTAATCTCCTCCTAGGGTCAAAGGTCAACAAAACTTCAGTTGTGGTAGCAGACTTAACCTGGTTGTGTTTTTTTTTAAAGTTTTTTTTTTTTTTTTTACCAAACACCATGAAAGACCCAAACAGGCTACAGTTGAGCTTTTTAACGCTCTTACTTTGTTGTTTACTTTCTGTTTTAGGAGTCCCATGTTGTGCTTGTCATGTGCTGTATCACCCATGTCATTATTTCTGTCCACCTTACAAAACAAAAACCAAAAAGAAAAAAGAAGAAAACTAAAAGTTAAAATACTGACGTAAACAGAACAGTACAGATTTTTGAAACACATTGATTTAAAAAATGGTTTTCATTGAGTTTAAGTATTTATTTTTACCCAGTGTTGTTAGGATTCCAGCTCCACATTCATCACCAAACTTGCTCTGATCTGGCTTTCCTGTGCTGTTAAAGTGACAGCAGTTCATTTGTGTTATAGCCCTTTTTTTCTCAGTTGTGTATGACAGCAGGTCTTTTTGTCTCCAGTCCCCGTGACCCACAGATTTTGGCTGAAATCAGACAGCCCATCTCGACCACTGTGCTTTGACATACTTGGAACTGTCCTCCTTAAACTTCTTCATCATCCCAGCAGGGGTCAGTAGTGAGACTTCCTCAGTCAAAAACAAACTATGTGACATGCCATATTATTTTGTGCTGATGTAACTTTTGTTTGTTTGTATCAGAGCTTTATATAAATGGTGAACTGGATTCAGTAATGCACGGAGGCTTCAAAAAGATTGTTATCCATGTCGGAAGTGACCAGCGCATTGAGGTTGACACTGAAGGGATCACTATCTGGCAGGGACAGAACGTGTCCCGACATGTGGGACTGGATCCTATCAGATCTGGAAGGTGGATTTGCTTGGTTAAATAATCTATCATCATGTTTAAACTACTCTGAACGAACACAAATGGAAACTAATGCAAACTTGTGCGTATTCCTGTAGCGCAACAATCATCAGGACGGACAAAGAAATAGACATTGAAGCTGGGGACATCCGCCTTGTCATCTACGTTCATCAGAAGGACCGAGAACATCTTCTGTGGCCAGTCTTAAGACAGATTCCATCTGGAAGTAACGTGGAAGGACTTTTAGGTGACTACATGTTGTGATTGTGTTCATTTTGATTTCAAATGTGGGCTTTGAAAAAGGGCTGAAAATACCAACATAACCTATTACTATTATGAAGTTCCTCTACTCAAATCTAAATTTAGCAGTTTTGAAAAAAGTTTTACCTCGATATAGCATTGTTGACTGTAAATTTTTCTCAATGGCAAAGAGATACAAGATGGCATTAGGATCGTAATACCGTACAGGCACGTTATTATAATAATAATATAATATATAATAATATGTAAGGTTATTATAATGCAATAGCTGCTAAATAAAATCTAGCTAATTTAGCCCTAGAGTTGAATGTAAATCTCAGTGAACCAGGGTTTGTTTCTCTGATAATCCAGAACAAATTTTCTGTCTGAATATACCCAAGTGGACCCTGGTCCAGGACCAGGAACCGCTCTCGGACTCATCTTTCAAGGTGGTCTCAGTTTGTTTCCAATCGGACTGAGCTCTGGTTCGCTCTGAGTTTTCCTCAGTCAGAAGAGTGTTCGAGCAGCACAACGGGATCAAAACGGCCACCGTAGCTGGGTATTATGGGACGTAAACAGAGTAGTGGAGCATTGATGAGAAAGCAATTTACTGAAATGTGGTTGGATGAATGCAGGCTCATTAAAACAACTTTTAGTGTCATACATGTTGCTTCTCACACTGTTTTCCCAATAATCTATCTGTCATAAACATTTATCAATGTACCTTCTTAGCCGTCACCTCCTCAGTAACTGCCTTGCAGCGTGCCTCCGCCGTACCAAAGTATCAATAAAAAGTGTTGGATTTGACATTGATGCGGATGTTCAAAATTGTTCAGCGAAATATAACGTTTGAAAAAGTTAACTATCCAACAAGGATTGCAAAGCATAGAATGTTCATTATTCCTTCTCTTGTTTCTTTGACTCGGCCTCATAATTCTTGGCCAATGACTGAAAAGATCTTTAGTCATGGGATTTTGTTTACAAGTGGAATACTCAGGTTAAAGGCAGTCTGAATACAGACCAAATGCAAAGTTCAGAACTCGAAAATTAAGCAGTCCGGACCAACGGTCTTTTCTAGTCTGAATACTCCCTTTGTTAAGCAGCTATGATTGATTGTTGTTATATCTGTGCTGATGCTTTGTTTTGGTATTTTCTGTAGTTTTGAAGTCTGCAGTTTATGAGATGTCCCAGCAAACCCCTTTCTTTAAAGCAAAGATCAATGAATCTGAAGTTGAAGTCACAAAGTAAGTATTTTTCTTTGAAATCATTAACTCACGTCTTTCTATTTCTTTGGTTTAACAAACAGTTGACCTATCTTTCTCTTTTCTGTTGTAGCGCTGATGCAATTGACTACAGTCTCAGCTCTCATAGGTCCATGGCATGTTTTCTCGCCCCAGCTGACCAAATCCTACCAAGACCTCTCAGCGATTTTCTCGTGAACCAGCTTTAAACAGGAATTATTTTCAATCCTCCCTAAAACATGCCATGTAGAAGTGAAAATCTACCAGTCTTTTGATGCACACAAACCATGTTAATGATTCATTTGACAATAAGGCTCAAGAAAAAACAAATCAAAGAGATGTAACTTAGGTTAACTTGGCTTAATCAGCTAAATTTAGATTAACCTGAGTAAAGGCATCTGACATTTTAGTTCTTCTGCGCACTGACACTAAACACATGGTTGCACAGAGAGAGATCTTGAATTCTCAGAGCTTTTGTGGTCTTTTGTTAACTTTTCAAATTAAATGCAAAAATAGACATTGCATTCTTAATATATACTCATTCCATTACTCTAAAAAACCCAACAGTTACTGGAGGCTCCAGTGACGTGTGACCCCGTATGGGAAAAAAAGCAGGTTGGATGAATGGCATTACTCTAAATCCGTGGTCCCCCAATCCTCGGGCAGCAGACTGATTCCGGCCCATCTGCCACTGCTATCAGACCACAGAAATATGAAGAAAACCTAAAACCAACAAGGACTTACATGCTGCAGATCCTCAAATGGCCATTGGAGGTTATTACCTGAGGAAATTGTCTTTTATTGAGTAAAAAATGTCAGATTTGACACCAAAATTAAACCTTTGTAAAACAGCATTTTTAGGAACTGTTTTTATTGTGTGTGTGTGTGTGTGTTTTGCGTGGATTCAACAAAACTCTTTGGGTTTGGACAGCGTTGGCTCCAGTTGATGTGGCCGTCCCAAACACATCAGTGATTTTCGGTCTTGCTTATAAATGCCTATGAGGAAGTCTGTAATGATGGATACGCTGAGGGCAAAGACAAAAGACTGAATTTAATTTTAAGTGTAATCACCTGGAGGCAGAATAATCTTGAGTAAATCTATATGTTTGAATTTCACTTCACAGTTAGAGGACAATAAAGATGTGTTCATACCATTTCTAAATTACTTTTATGCAATTTCCTTTTCTTAAAAAAAAAAAAAACAGAAAAAGGTTCCAGAAGTAAAACGCTTAAGGTATTTCTGTGTAAAAAAAAAAAAAAAAAGGAATTTTAGTTATTTCAAATATGACCAAAAACAAAGTAGGGCCTAATGTGCACTGCAAATTTAGCAGAAGGTATTCATTCATTCATTTTCCAATCCGCTTTATCCCTTTTGGGGTCACGGGGTTGCCGGAGCCTAACCCGGCTACTCATGGGCGAAGGCAGGGTACACCCCTGGACTGGTCGCCAGTCTGTCGCAGGGGAGCAGAAGGTATGTTCCTTCTAAAACTGGATATATTCCACCAGTGTTTTCACATCACCTGAAGCAGTGCTACCATGCCTTCTCAATATCAGACTGAAATAAATGATAATTCTCCAGCAAAAACAACAAAGTTAAGACCTTCACAGCAGCCACAGTCTAAAGTATAAGAACTGCTATGAATATGCTTTTAGTTCCTAGCTTATTCACAGGATGTCACTAAAAATGTTTGTCAATTTTATGTTTGTTCTGTAAAACTTGAAAACATTAGAAAGTATTTGTGGAACAAATTCTTCATTTTTAAATGGAACTGATCAAGCAGTTTAGTGTTCTGTTTTATTTCTGTTCCCTTTTGTAACTTAAAAGCTTTCACTTTAATTTTTAGTTTAGTTTGTAATATATCGGTATTTGTCTTTTCTTAATTTTTTTAAAGAAACAGTTGCATCACACTTCAACATAATTATTTACTAAAACAAAATCATTAAACAGGCAAAAATGATGGTATCCCTAGAAAAGACTGAAAATAATGTGACCAAAAAGATATTTTAATCCAAGATGTGTCGACTAACCGTGTCTACAATCTTGTAATCAGTCAGTCGGCCTAAATAAAGGGCTACAGGAAGCCACAGTGCTTTGGTGACACAGTGTGTACCACACTCAACATGAACCAAAGGAAGCAAAGGAAAGACTTGTCTCAGGACATAAGAAGGAAAATTAGAGACAAATACGTTGAAAGAAAAGGCTATAAAATCATCTCTAAGCAGCTTGATGCTCCTGTGACTACAGCTGCACATATTCAGAAATTTAAGATCCATGGCACAAATGGAAACAAAAGCCCAGAAAAACCTTTAAAGAGATTAAAGGTGAGCTTAAATCTCAGGGAACATCAGTGTCAGATTGCACCGTCCGTCGTTGTTTGACACTGGACTTAATGGGAGACGACCAAAGAGGACACCACTGATGAAAACAAATCATAAAAAGCCAGACTGGAATTTGCCAAACTACATGTTAACAAGCCACAAAGCTACTGGGAGAAAGTCCTATGGACAAATGAGACAGAAATTGAACTTTTTGGAAAGGCACATCAGACGGAAAAATGAAACGTATCAAGAGAAGAACACGGTCCCTACTGTGAAACATGGAGGAGGATCTGTCATGTTCTAAGGCTGCTTTTCTGCATCTGGCACAGGGTGTCTTGAATCTGTGCAGAGTACAATGAAATCTCAAGACTATCAAGGGATTCTAGAGAGAAATGTACTGACCTGTGTCAGTCTCAGTCACAGGTCATGGGTTTTGCAACAGGACAATGACCCAAAACACACAGCTAAAAACACCCATGAATGGCTCAGAGGAAAACGCTGGACCATTCCAAAATCTCCCCTCTAGGAGCTCTGACCTAAATCCTATTGAGCATCTTTGGAAGGAACTGAAGCATGCTGTCTGGAAAAGGCATCCTTCAAACCTGAGAAAACTGGAGCAGTTTGCTCCTGTGGAATGGGCCGAAAATCCTGTCAACAGGTTCAGGCGTCTCATTGACAGTTACAGGAACCATTTGATTGCAGGGATTGCCTCAAAATGTTGTGCAACAAAACATCAGGTTAAGGGTACCATCATTTTTGTCCAGTTTCATGATTTTTTTTTCTAAATATTTTTGTTGAAGAATGTTTGAAAAGCAATGTCGGATTTTTATTGGTTTCATTTCGTTATTTTTTTTTTTATTGTTACTTTTGTCAGATTGGAGCTATTTCTGTGATCATTGTGATCTTTTCTTTCATTTACCGAAAAGTAACAATTTTGTGTACATATGCAAAAAACAAACAAAAAGTTGATCAAACACAAATGTGAAAATAAGCTATAAATAAACAAAACATAGGAAAGGCTATCAATGCTACTTTGAATCCCAAACCACAACAAAACAAGTCAAAAGTCACATGGATAATAAGGCAAAGACATGCTTCAATCTGTGGGGCTAATCTGTTAAAAATATGACTCCAAATAAATCAATAAATATGCATGTATATTTATTACCAAAATTAAAAAAGCAGTGAATTTGTTTATTATTGTAAGTTGTTTTTACATTCAGACATTTAGAAACCTCAATAAAACCATGAATGGCTTATGGAAACAGGCTCGTTTTCTTTTGTGAAAACACGTTTTAACAGTTAATAAAGCAAAATGTAGATGTCTGCTGAACCAACTATCTGTGGTTTGGGTTTGATTCACAAAAAAACAGCCGAACCTGTAGTGCTAACCATTTAGCATGAACCCCACGCACTTACATCATAACTGTGGGCTAGAAGTATGTGAAACTGTGAACAGGTTTGTCAAGTTTTCCTCTTTTACTGGAAACTGTAATTAGAGCGAACACAGAGCTTATTTTATAAAAGCACATTTATTGTAAAGAAATTGGTTTTATGGTGCTGGCTGTGTCTGTGGTTAAATCAAAGACATTTGTGGACTTTAACCCATCAGGTCAGTGTTAGTTATTGTGTAATGAAGAGTCAAAGCAGGAAGTTAACCACAGGTGCACAACAAAAAGGTAAAGAGGGGGCGGGACATTGCAAAGTGTGACACACAAAGGTGTGAGGTGTCGTTTCCAAATGCAGAAGACACTTATACGGCGTCTTACACTTGAGCTGCTTGTATGTTTTTTCTGAGTAAGTATTCTAACTTCTGATACTGATTCTATAAAACTAAGTAGTTGTCTTTTCTTATGTACAACAACATCTAACAAGGTAACAACTACCTGTCCAAAGTTCTATTTTGCTTTTGTTCTAATGTTTTAACACTTTTGAAGTAGACTGCCACGGTTAAAACTTACTAAGTAAGCCTTAAGAGAGAAGTGTTTTCTCAGAACTTTAAATATTACCGATTGAGTTACCTATCAAGGTCATATTTTTAATGGTTGGAGCAAAGAAGTGACGCAGATTATCTTCTTTTTCCCAGGTCCAAAGCAGAGTTGAATGTGTTCAGCTCTCATATTTTTCCTCTCAAACTGCTTAGCATTCCAGAGCCATCAACAACTGAGTATGAGGAAGACTGTGCACCTGCCGGGCAAGATTTTTTTATAATGTGCCCCAAGAAAAATACTTGCTTTGATCTCAGTGTCATTTTTGCTCTGCTCTAAAGCAGAATGTTGGTTTTTGGATGGTTTTTTTTTTGCGTGTTACTGACCCTGAGCAAGTCAGCCTGGAGTTTGGAGATTAATGATTGTGACCAAAATGAAGTAATTTGCCTTCAAAATACAAATGATGCTCCAACTGGATCTGCTCGAGTTCCCCAGTGCAGCGGACCAGTAAGTTCAGTTTTTAAACTTTTAATAAAACTGTGAAGGAAACAACTCATGGATGTCAAAAACAGAACCGCAGTTATTTCATACTAAGGTGGTTGAGAATGAACAGATTTAACTCTTTGTGTTGTTTTTCTTCAAGGCTCTTTCTGAGTGCACTGCATACGATGAAATTCCTGTGACAGATGGCGACACCGTGGATATTATGAAGCTAAACTCTTATTTTAGGCTTTGTTGTGAGAAAGGGGCATGTGCATTGTGTCTGGTGATAGATGCCACACTCTACATCCTTCCTGATAAAGAACATGATGGTCAGTCTGGGGCTGATGAGGAAGATCAGAATGAGGAGAATGATAAAGGTAAATTCATTTCATTCATCAATACATTTGTTTGCTTTGATACAATGCCTTGAAAGGAATATTTCTTGACTCCAAAATAGCTGTCTTTCAGCCATATGAGTTTAGTTACTCAGCCATAAAGGTGCACCTTGCTGGATACTTCAGATTTGTCAGAATCACCATATACAGAACATTTTTTTTAAAAACTGCCTTTCTTTAAGTCAATGTTAAGAAAAACATATTTAACCTAATGTTTTATTACTAATCAGGCTTTTATTTTATTACAACAGAGTCTATTAGAGTGTGTTACAAAGACAGAGCGAGCATAGGCACGTGCAAGAAGGTGGAGTTGAACATTAATACCAAAGCTCTTGATCCCGGAAACCATACTGAGGTAATCTAAACTTCTGTGAACTCTGCACTGAACTTAAGACTGTTTTAGTCTTGCTTTATGACTTCTGTTTATTTGTGACTGGCACAGATATCCATTGTGATCTTCCCCCATGGAGGATTTCCTTTCGGTCTTCAGTTGGACGTCACAGCAAAAGGTTTCACTCAAACAAACACAGCACCATCTCTTCAGGAAGGTAAAGCTTTGACCTCAGAACAACACATTTCAAAAAATTCATCTCATCTTATTTTGTAACTGATAAAATTCAAATATTAAGAATGTTTTGGAAAGAAGTCCAAAGCATTATGCAGATCATTTTAATGGGTCATGTGCTTGGTGTTTCTGCATGTCTTCAGTGTGTTCCCAGGAGAAGCTGCAGAAATACTTGCCATCCTGTCAAGGTAACAAGTGATCCACTCATGAACCCACACATAGAAATTAACAAACATATTACAAGATTTTCCTGTTCCATGTACACGTTTAACGAAACTTTCCTGTCTTGTTGTCAGGACCGGTTGTCACCCACATCATAAATCACACAATGAATTGGATGGAGTTGCGTGTTGTTGGGGACCTTCCTTCTTTGTGTGTCCAGTATGAAAAGGATGGAATTTGTCAGGTAAGTGCCTTAACCGATGTTTAGTAAGGTACCACTGCTCTTGGGGCAAAAGTGACAAAAAACATTTAGATTTACTAAAGACACACTCTGATCCTCTTTTGATCTACAGTAAAAGCTTTCTGCATATGCTTCTATACTCTACTATAAAAGTATTCTGATTCAATTTGAAGCTTAAACTTCCCCAGAAAAAAACAACCACTAAATTTATCAACAAGGTCAAACGGTAAAAAGGGCTTTATCTGAAAAATTAGTCCTGTCTGTTTGCTGATGACATGGTTGTTCTAGATTCCTTCAACCATAACAGTCAGCTCTCTTTGGAGCCGTTTGCAGTTAATTCTAAAGCAGCTGGTATGAGAATCATCCTGACACACACAGTTCTCTGCTGGAAAACGGTGGTGTGCTTTACCAGGATTAAAAACAGCCCACATCCCCAGCCTTCTGTCCATACTGACTACCAGAGGAAAGAAAAACATCCTGCCAAATTTTTGTTTAAATCCACCAAAAACTACAATTCCCATCGCCCCACTCCTTCATATTTGGCAGCAAATGCTGTCCATAGAGACCAAAAGGAGTTACTCCAGTGCTATACAGTGTGATATTCAGGTTAAGAAATGTCCTCTACAAAGGACAAACTTGCATTGCTGGTAGTCAGGAGGACAAAACATGCATGGAAAAACTATCTCATCATTTAAAAAGTCAACCAATAACTGAAATCTGCTTAATTTAGAAGTTAAAAACATGTTTTTCAAAAACAAACAGACATATTAGGTTTTTAGTTGTTCATGTCAAATCCAAACAGGAACATTTTATTACAAGCATTAAACATTTATAAGAATGATCGCAAGGATAGATTGATATATTTATATAATACATTTGCCATAATATGAAATTATCTGACTCCTGAAACAAAGAGCCAAAAGCAGAACAACAGCATTCCAACATGGTTCAGAAGGCTGACCTAGAAGTTGCATTTTTTGTGTATCTATTTATCTCATTTTCATAGCACACAACAATAAATTACATAACATTCTGTTTTTTTATTAAAATGAAAGGGGACAGAATGAAGAAAACTTATAATCTCTTCCCCATTTTGCTATCTTTGTCTAGGAATTTGTCCAATCTGATCACAAATAATTTTTCCAATAATTCGGAAAATTGTGGCAACAGGAATATTGGTCAGTAATTAGATAGAGTGTGTTCATTTCCACTTTTATAAATAAGTGTTAGCTTTGCAATTTTCATCCTATCAGGAAAAGTTCCCGTTGAAAATGATAAATTACATATATAGGAGAATGCTTGTATAACCAATTCGATAATATTGTTTTATTAAAGTCATATTCAAATTTTTACAATCAGTCGATCTTTTGTTAAAATGTCTTCACTTTGTTCATTATTTCTTCTTTTTTGCCTGCCTTCAAAAACATGCTATTTGCATTATCTTTTATATTTTCACCTGCTTCATGATCCTCATTGGTTGCAATATTTTTGGCCAAGTTTGGTCCAACACTAACAAAAAGATTTCTAAATTCATCAGCTATATCCTTTGTAACATGTAAATCAGTAGCGCCCTTTTTTAAAATAGTTTGGGAGTTTTCCAAGTGTTTGGTCTTTCCCAACACTCTGTGAGGGAGAGAATTTACCATGTTGTTTTGTTGTTACTTCTTTTTTCCTCTGATAATTTATTGTAGTACTCTTTTTTTTGTCTTCTGATTATAGATACCAATTTATTTTTTAAAATATTTTATACTTCTATAGTCTTCTGAGTAGCACTCCTGGCAAACTATGAAAAAAGTAATTTATACTCTGGAAAAAATGGTACTTAAAGTCAAGTTTTTTTTTTTTTTTTTTTTTTTACAACTGAACACATTCCTTTGTCTCATGGTTGAGCAATTTTAAATGATCCTTTACAGAAGCATGTGATGGTTGCCCACCTATTTCCTTTACGGAACATAACTGGCTTGAGGCGCATACCAATCAGCATACTGACGTTTCTTTATTAGCCTCTCCAAATGTGAATGTTATTGAAGCATTGATACTCTTGTGAGAATGCCCGTGCTGTTTAATGTCACTGTTTTCATTAATGTTTTATTTGTAGAGAATGAAGGAAACAACAATACCACTGCAGTCCCTGGCTCCCTGCATGTGTTTCCAGGTATTACCACTTTTTAATTTTTTTTCTTAACATGAAAATGTTTTATTCATATACATGTAGCTGACAATGCTGTGCATTTGTATATTTTCAGGTATGGTATGACAAAGAGCATGATTCGATGCGGACTCTCTACTGCCCCTTCAGTGATGAAGGTTAAAACTCATATTATTGTTTGGCCTCATTTCCCAGTTTGGTTTAAAATTTTTATGTTACAACATTACCCTCTTTATTTATTTTAGACTTTCCCCAAGACCTTCAAAAGATCAGGCATAAAAAGTTGACTGTAGATGTGCACCTGAAGCAGGATAAGGACCAGAAGACGATGCTCGTTTGGAACATTTCTGCCCCCTGCAGGCTGAAGGGTGAAGTGCGGCTCTGCTCTGACTCCAGCTGTTTGAGGTCGAAAGCTGCCACAGAACAGCTCACAGTTAATTATTGGGAACAGACCATTACGCAACTATGGGTAAATATTGCTAACAAAAATGTTAAAACTCCACCATTTTATGACACATCGTCTTACAATTTAATGAGAAGTATTCAGTTTGGATTGAATTAAGACTTTCTTATTGGCTTCTCTTCAGAAAATTGAAGGCATATTTCCAAATGTTGAAGGAACATCGTATTGTGTTCAGGTAAGTATTTCTAAAATTCACTCTGTCACTTAAGAATGTGTTTTACTTGTTTTGTGAAATCTGAGAGGCTCAATTGTGTTTATTTGTTTGCTTAGATACAAATAAAAGGAATAAGGCACGAGTTTGATCCAATCTGTCACAATAAAAGTAAGTTTTGTATGTTTTTTTTAACATAAACAATAAAAATTAGGCCAGCATATGTTTTTCAAAAAACCTAAATCAGCCTTCTTTAATAAAAATTTTGTTTTTTTCCTTTCAGCTGGAAGGTGGCGCTGGAGTCTTCTGGTCGTTGGTTCTATGCTGCTCATCTGCTTGACCGCTTTCATGATATATTTCTTTCATGACTTTATCAAAAGTACGTTTTCTTTTGTACGTCTATGTGTCTAAAAAAGGTTATGGTACATTAAAATAATAGGAAAAGATACATTTTTTTAATATATGTATTTATATTTCACTGAACCATTTCTAATACACGGAGTGCACAGTGGTGTTGTGGTTAGCACTCTCATTAGTTTCTCAAAGCTTTGATTGCAGCTGTGACCTTGCATGTTATCCTGCATGTGTGGGTTATTTCTGTGCAATTCTACTTCCTTTCTCAGTCCAAAAACGATGCGTACGTTGATTGGGGATTCAAAATTTTCCCAATGTGTGTGTGGTTATGTGGCCCTGGGACAGATTGATCACTTGTTGTACCCTGCGTTTTCTGTAACAGTAGTTGGAATAGGCTCCAGCAACCCCATGACCCCAAAAGGTATTCAGCAGGTCCAGAAGATGGATGAATTAATTTCTTGCAATCCCACATTTCATTCCCGATCTCCGTACCATGTTCATTTACCGCACATTGCTTTGTTTATCATTTGAGTTTTGCAGTTTGAGAAATTGGCTTTTTTCTTAAGATGAAATACTTACTCAAAGAGCTATCAAACATGTTTTTCATCTTCTTTGACTTTACAGAGTGGGTCCAGAGCTATCATCGTGGGACATTTGTTCCCAGTAAGTTCTTTACTAAGAATTTTTCATTTTCATTTTGAAAACCTTAAATGACAAAAGTTTTTATTATGTTTTTTTTTTTGTCCCTGAAGTTGCTCTACAACCAAAAAAAGGTCATGTGGTGCTGGTGAGCCCCCCAGAGGTGGACGACAGTGTTTCAGAGTCTGTTCGTCAGCTTTGCTTGCTCCTTTGCCAGCAGGGCTTCAGTGTCTCTGTTGACCATTGGAGCAGGACAGAGCAGGGCACTCTGGGACCTCTGCCATGGCTGCATTCACAGATGCTGAAGGTCGAAAACATGGGTGGACGATGTGTGCTCATTTTGACTCAAGAGATAAAGGAGCGAACGCAGGATTGGTCCCTGTCAAACATAGAAGGAAATGGTCCGGATCAACCCAGGTGTCCGTATTCTGATTTGTTTTACGCCACACTGTTCCTCATTCAAAGACACAAGGAACAGAACATGGCTTCTGAACGCTTTGCTTTAGTGACGTTGGATTCCAACCTAATTCAGGACAAGGACAGAAATCTGCCAGAGCTGCTATGCAAGTTGCCTTTGTTCCACTACCCCACTCAGACTGGAGCACTCTTGGCCAATATGACTTCACAAAGGAGAAAAAGTCCAAGGATGTGGACATGGTCAAGATGGAGAACTTACAATTTTCAAGATGGAGTATAATCAAACATGGTTCTTTATAGATCTTGAAAACCCTTAGCAAAAAGTGGTCTATTTAAGTGTAAACAAGTATATTTAAGGTGTATTCAGACTAAAAACCTTTAGTTTGCTTAAAGTGAACCAGAGTTCGTTTTCCCAACGATCCGGAAGAAATTAACACTCGAAATACACCCAACTGGACCCTGGTCTGGGAACAGGAACAGTTCTTGAACCCATCAAAGTGGTCTCAGTTGGACTGAACTCCGGTTCGCTGTGTTTCCTTAGTCTGAATACATTCCACTGCTGTAGCCGGGCATTACGGGATGTAAGCAGACTAGGAAAAGTCATGAACAGTCATGGAATAACAATGTGACACATAAACTAAATTTTTGCTAAGGGTGCTTACAGTTTTATTGAAAAGTATTTTGAGAGTGAATGTTTAGGTTAAGGCATTTGACCTTTCACCCGCATTGATGGTCACACTAAGTTTACTGTTTTTGACGTGACATTCCCTCAAAAGTAAACTGAAGTATGTTTTTTTACTTTGTCTAAAACTAGTTGAGTTATTTACTGCCGTCTATAAATAAATCCGTTGGTGAATGCTGATTGGTTCTGGATCAGCAATAGCCGATGATCTCATTGGTGCAAGTTAGTGTCAGTCAAGGAGCACTTAGAGCTGCTTGTTTTAGACATCAGCGCACCTACAGAAGGGCGGTGTTGGATGGTTTTCGCGGTTTTACATAGGCTCCGCTTGCTCGGGGTGTTTCTTTTCTGTTGATAACCGCCGGCCACGCTGCTGGAACGGCCACCAAAACAGACGGTTCAAGTTTGGCGAAGTGGTAAAGAATTCCCCTTTTTTTTTTGGTTGCATCAGCTGTCCATGTACATAGAGGGAAACATATTGTGTGTGATATATTAAACCTCAAATGAAAACAATTACACAAACTTCGTTATACAGTTTATGTTGAAGAACACTTTACGTCATTTAGTTTTAGTTTACCGTACTTTCAGTAACACTTGGCTCCCTAACATCTTCCCAAAACTTTCCTATTAAGTTTCATGGTTGTGCTTATGCCAAAAACATGAAGTTGTTTGTTGAAGAAAAAAACATATTGAAAACTTAACATGAATATAAATATAGGTATCATGTAAATTATGTAAAGACCTGCTGTTTCCATTGTTTGGAAAATAACTTTAACGCTTGATAAATGTGAAGCACAAATATAAATGTGTCTTATTTGTGTTTTATGCACGGAATCAGCTGATCCAGGGCTCTAGACGGTGCACCAGCACTAAAATTTGGTGAACCCACCTTCTCAACCACATTTAACTTAGCAGTTTTACATGGTCACTTTCCTTTTTAATTTCTGTCAATATCTGCATTAAGGACTTGAGAATGATTAACTTACAAACTGGTAAACATAAAACCCCCACACAATTCTGCAATAATAATAATAAATTACATAAAAAGTTGATGTTTAAAGACTTACTTCAATTAAAATTGTATTTTTGGTATTTTTAAAATGTTCTTGTAGCATGTTTCTCATCATAGAGGACCGATATGAAAGAATTTAAGACTAAAACTGCATTTCTGAGTATTTCTTTATTTAAATCAGAGTAAATAAAAACATGCCATTTAAAAAAGCTCAAGCAAGTGAAATGGGTGATCCGAAGTCTCCCTGCTTTGCCTCATTCAAATGCATTCACTTGCAGACAAATCACAGACCAAAAAAAATAAATAAAAAATTGGACAAATTGAGGTGTGACGTCACCCATGGAAAATGCTTTATCTCCGGCTCTCGTCAAATGAAGCCAAATCCGTCACCATTGCTTCCAGATATGTGCGCCGTCATTTTGAAACCAGACGACAGCGTTTGGTCTTAGTCGGTCTGAGTTACGTTTATAGGGGAACTACTGTCGCCAATCTGTCAATCAAACGTTTGAGGTGGGGCTAGCGGGCCCCACATGCTTTTACTGAGGCTTCTGATTAGCCAATTTATGACTTCTGATAAAGAAAAAAATCTTTAAAACCTAAAAAAATAGGATTATAAAGAACATGTTAAGAAGAAGGTATCAGAGTAAGAATGATTTTTCTGACAAAGAAAATGACTGAGTAATAACTGTCTATGTCTAAATAAAAGTCTATGTGATTTTGACTTCTTGGAACCAGCAGGTACTTCCTGTTTGGGAACACGAGAGGGGTGGAGTTTAGATGTCCATTGTCTTTACGGTCTATGAGACGAATAGATCTGTGAACGGCCAATATTGGAGCTGGATTGCTCCAATATTGCTGGAAGTTTTGTTGCGCCGCCAATTTTAGGTTGGGGTTATGAGGGGCTTTAAGCTAGCGGGAGAGAATGTAAACAAAGATTTTATTGGATATCAGTGGAGGGTTACTTCCACGCCAACAGTTCAAACCTACAACTCAGAATTGAATTTCTAATGAACTCCTGCTGCTCTGCAGAAACTATGTCCTAGAAAATTTCAACCTTTTTTTTATTTTGGCTAAAAACAGCAGAATCATAATTCAAAAGACCACTTGGAACACTATAGATTACAATAATACAATAGATTAAAAGATTATTAAAGTGGGATTTTAAAGAGCTTCACTGAGCTGAAGTTTGAACTAAAAAAAGAAAAACTTATAAAAGCTCTTTTGATTATTACAGAGCATACCCAGTATTACTTCATAGATGTGTTCTGAAGTAAAAATTCTTTGTTAGCAGCAGCTATGTTTGAGTATACCTTTAATGCTTTTGGTTTTAGGCTCCTCATGTCAAACTACTATCTGTTAAAGTGATAAACAAATGTCATCATCCAATCAGCAATGTCCCATAATACCTACCTTTTCCAGCTTCTTTTTGCTTCATTTTTTTTACATTTTATTTTAATTTGTTTTCTGAAATGTTTCAATTAAATTTTTTTATTGTTTCTTGTTTTTGTTGCCGCTCTTAATGTTTCTTTACAACCTAACGGATGAAAAAACAGCAAAACAAGCCCTCAGGGACAGGTAAATAAATAAAAAAAAAAAAAAAAGGAAGAGGAGAAAAACTGGCTCAAGCAAACATTCAACTCCTTGGAATCCCCCCCCCCCCGCCCCCCCGCCCTGTATTTTGGTCAAGAAATATGAAATAATACGTTTTTGACGGAAAAAAACAAATAACTGGCAAAATAACCATTTTTTTCTATCTTCAAACTTTTAACACAGGAGGTGCCCTTTTTAAACACTTACCATGCCTTATTTTGCATCTCTCATAATTTTTTGCCTAGGGCGTAATAGAGCCCAGGGCCGGGCCTGACTAATCTCAGAATTCTGAGATTAAAGTCAGAATTCTGACTTTTTTCTCAGAATTCTGACTTTTTTCTCAGAATTCTGACTTTAGTCTCAGAATTCTGAGTTGTACTACGAGCGTGTATGTGAGCCAATTCTTTCAGCAAGCACATTAGAGTTATGTGCCGGTGTGAAACTAACGAAAATGTACTCTTTAGTGTAGCGGTGCACTAAAAAGCCCATTTACAAAAATATATAAAACTTATATGGCTGCCCATAGCAGTAGCCTACTAACAATCAATTCTCAGCATTCTACTAACATCTGCAGTAGTCTAGATAGCATTGTTCAGCTTAGCAGGCTAGCTAAGGACCATAAACTTGCCACTGGTTGTGGCTCTGTGGCGGAGGCTGGTGCTGTTGATCCATTTTTAAATGTCTGGTTAGCCATTAGAATGGCTATCCAAAAAATGATGTTTTTAGCCTGGAGGTGGGGCAAGTTTTGAATAAGTATGAGAACATGGACAACAACTTTGGCACAAATCAGTTCAGAGATAGAGCAAAATCCAGCTTTTATTTTGGTAGTCCACTTCTGCTTATCGGTAAGTTAATTTGCATATTAACAAAAAATTTAGCTCAAACTAACCATTTAGGTAAAAATCTAAATATTTAACTCTAATCTAAAACTTAAATATTCAGTTTGGAAAATAAATATTTAGGTCAGATCTAAATACACCTCCTAAATACACCTCCTAAAACGGGGTAAATAACTACAAATATTTCTGTTGAAATTTTACTACAAAGATTTATAAACGGCACCCCATACTTTGTAGATTTTCTATCAGTTGCGTTTTCATAGTCAGTTTGGATTTACCTGATTAAGAACAATAATCCAGGTTTAGAGGTCATGTAAATGGGCAACAAATGTAACAATTACTGTATGTCAAATGTTTGCACACAGCGACAAAAAAGCTCCAGTTATCACTTTTTTTCTATATGTATTTTTACACTGATGTTGAATAAAACTCACTTAACTAATGTTTATTCATGTATTTTTCTTTTAATCTAATAATTCAGTCAGAATTCTGTGATTAAAGTCAGAATTTTCCCTTGCTCTTTTTTTTCTTTCTCCATGGCTTGAATCCTCTTCCGCACAGATGAAAGTGATGAGGAGCTGCAGGAACCTGCTGGTGGTTTTGTGGCTGTGGAGTCTGCTGGCTGTTCAGGTGCACAGCTGTCCAGAGGCTTGCAGCAAGTGTTCAAACCTCAAACATGACCAGTGTGAAGAATGCAGATCTGGATGGACTCTTCATACTAACATCTGTGTTGGTACTGTATTCAGAGCTTTATGCACAAGCATAAAGATGATTCAATGCCTTTTATACATGCATATGTGTTTGTTGTTTGTTAGGGCAATGGGAGTGGTCAAGACATCCCACTTAAGTTTAACATTTTTAATATAAAGATAAAAGACATTTTTTACTGTTACTATTTTGCTGTATTCATTTGGCTTTTACTGTTTATGACAGGAGTCCGCAACCTTTGATGCTAAAAGAACCATTTAGTCTAGTTTCTTACTGACCAAAACCCTTTTTTTTCATGTTTAAAATGTAGCTTACGGAATAAAGGTATTGTAAATGTCTTTAATAATTGTAACTGATTTTACTTTTAAAAATTGCAGATACAAGTTCTATTCAAAATAAATTACCACACTGGTGTAGAATCTAAATTTTTAAAAAATAAATATGTGATTTAAGCTTATTTAAAAAAAAAACCCACTGCTACTATCATTTTTCTCAGTTATATGACCTGTGAGGTGTTTCTTTGGACCTCGTGCTGACACTTGTTTGAACTTTTACCTAACCAAAACTGCCACTGGTCAAACAGGACAAATCCCTAACAGCTCAAACAAGCACACCATGTGTGAATATCTAAATATAAATAACAAAACTTAACTAAAAGAAATAAAATATCTAAAAGGACAAAGCTACAAACCCATTATTTACTGAAATTGTTAGCATTTTTCTTACGACAAAGAGCTGCAATGGAGGGATGAAAGAGTTACATTTGGTTCCACAGCCTCAGGTTGCAGACCCCTTGTATAGGGAACTGGACTGAGTGACCTCCTCTCCTCCCCCATGAAGTGCCTGCTACAATGGCAAAATGCAAAAGTATTCACACCCCTTGGACTTCTCCACATTTTCTCATATTATGACCACAAACATAAATATATTCTATTGGAATTTTATGTGAAAGACCAACACAAAGTGACACACAATTGTGAAGTGGAAAGAAAATTATACAAGAGTTCATTTTTTTAAATTAAAAAAATTAAAAAACGGAAAGGTTTTGAAAGGTGAAACATCTCAGAAGCCCTAGGAGCGGAGAGCAGGGAAACCGTTTTCCAAAAAATAAATCTTCTTCTCATGCAAATTATAATTAAACTATAAAATTAATTTGTGGCCTCACTCTAGCTATTACTCAGTCACTCTATTTGTTAGAATAACCTTTCTTGCGCTGCTACCTTCATTTAATGTGTCCTAATCCAATTTTTTTAATTGTGTTATATCTTTATTGCAAGTTATTCAAGTTATGCTTATATCAAATGCTTTAATGAAAGTATGTGGTCTCGTGTTAAACGTTCAAAATGTTTGATTGACAGATTCTCCCGAGCCCTCTTTCAAGTGGAAGGGGTGTGGACTTCCAACAAGCTCACTCCTGATTGGCGAGAGTGGTTGCCTTAGAAACGTTGACTCAGTCCGACTTAGACCAGTCATTTCTGTTTTTACATCGTCTGGCTCCAACATGGCGTCAGTATCGCGAAAAAATGACAACTGAATTGACTCCATCTGGTTGGAGCCAGAAGTAAGCCATTTTCTCTGGTTTTGATCATACTTACTCAGTCCAGTTCTCATATACAGTCAATGGTATTTAGTTTAAAAAAGATGCTATTGATCGAAATTCACATATGTCCTCTGTCGGTTTTCATGCTCAGTTTGAACCTTGAGAAGCTGTTTTGTTTAGAGCTGAATTTGGAAGTTGAGTAGTAAATGTGTTTCTGAGCAGGCATTGTGTTTTGTGTTTGCAGACGTGGATGAGTGCGGCTCGGAACTAGATACCTGTCTTCCCAACAGTTACTGCTTTAACACAGAAGGATCATTTGAGTGCAGAGGTGGGTGCTGCAAAACACTTTGAGAGTTTGAAGATTGTGGGCTAATAAGTGATAAAAGGCTCATAACATTGAAAAAAAAACATGAACCTTGTTAGTGTGGGGAAGTAGAGTTTAAAGTAAAAGCCTTAGTCACAACTGTCCTTACAGGGGATACGGGCTGTGTGCGTTTGAAAAATGGGCAAACCTGTACTCGGCATGCAAGAAATATGAAAGTCGTAGACCGCTCTGTCAGCCCATAGAATGAAAATGGTCATTCACATTTTTTTCTATTGACATGTTGTGAGCGACAGGTTGAACATTTAAGCAACGGTAAGTAAATGTGAGTAGGGTAAGATAGGGAGTAGGGTAAGTAAGGGGAAAGGAGGTGAGACACTGGCAAGTTGTACAAATTTATCATTTTTCACCTCCCTGAACTCTGCGCATTATGCAGGGTATCTGTTAGTACTTTCAAGTGAAAAGTGCCTATATTCAGTCTAATATTATCTTTTCCATTATTATGATTTCTCTTTAACGATGAAGTGTACATTCTTGTTCCCGTATTTTGTTAAAAAAATGTCTCCCAAGAGTGTGAATTTTACTCCAGTTCATCTAAATGTTTTTTTTTATTCTTTATTATGCTTTTTTTAATTATTATTTTGCTGCTGCAACTTATATTCTGGAGCAATTTATCGTCCAAAAGAAACGGTACATGCTTTCTTGAGAAAAAAATCCCAACTCTACCTCTCATTCTTCAAGATGAATAACTGACATGAACAAAAATTAAATAATATTGAATCTTATTAGCTTCTTTTTATATTTTTCCCCACTTAATTTAAATATTTTCAGTAGTTGAAGGTAAAAAGTAACTAATCTGTGTTTCATCAGGCTGCGATGTGGCCTGTGTGGGCTGCAGAGGCGCAGGACCAGCTCACTGCAGGAAATGTAGTCCTGGTTACAGATTCACCGGGTCCAAGTGTTTAGGTAATTACACTAATAAATGTATCCGATAGTATAGTATATTTGTAAATTATGAACTAGTTTTATCAGCACCATAAAATATGTACCTATATTTGCATTACAAACTGAACATTTGACCAAAAAAAATTTTTGGCACAAAAGAAAATGCCAACAAAAATAAGATATTAAGAAGAGAATATTTATTTTGGTATTACGTTTGTTTTTTACTAATGATGTGCTTCAGCGAACTTTGGCAATTTGCTTAGACATAGATGAGTGCAGTGACCGGGTGCTGGCCTGTCCTGGTCTGGATGAGATTTGCATCAATACAGATGGCTCCTTTCACTGTGACTGTGCTGACGGTTTCCTCCGTAGGGATGGAAGCTGTGTGAGGGAAAAGCTGCCTGGTAAGTGCAGTTTAGTGTGAATAATGCTAATGATAAAGCATTAATAGATTGATGAAGATTGTCATTCATGCAGATGACGACTTAATGCTGAGTCATGGCGTTTGGACTTATTGTCTTCTTTTCTTGAAACATTTTGCAACTTTTCCTTCATTTCTTTCTTAATCCAGATCTTCCAGAGAAGGGCCTTTTTGACGATATTAAGGACGACGAAGTGGAAGTGCTGAAGCAGATGTTTTTTGGCGTGGTGCTTTGTGCGCTGGGTACACTCGCAGCAAAGGGAGATATGGTTTACACCTCTGTGTTCATTGGAGCAGTGGCAGGTATGGCTGCCTACTGGTTCTCTGAAAAAGGAGACCGCTTGATGAACAGATTTTTAAAAGAACCCTAATACCAAGCACTGTCTCTAAAGATTTTAATATATGCACCTGACAAAGCTTTAAATATTCAAATATAAAAATCAATGTAGAAGCTTAACACAACACGGCCAACCAAACATGACAAAGAGGATTTGGAATTTTTCTTCACTTCTCTAGGCTTCAAAGTAAAAGGCTTTGACCCCCTCTGTCCTTGAAAATCAAATTAACTTAACAGCAAAATGGGCACGTACTCAAACTGGAGGTCATTTACTAAGTGGACACATTCAAGCACAACATCGCATTGTCACAATGCGGATGATCATTCAGCTGTCTCAAAACTACACAATTCAAGATACAAAACAAGATTTTCTGGCAGAACTGATACTGATGCCACACTCTGGGATATTTAAAAAAGGTGAAATATTAATAAAAAGAGAAAAACGAATTAATGATTTAAATAAAAAGTGGAAACAATTTGCTTTATTGATAAAAAGTGGCATTATTGTTCTATGACTTGTTTAACCCACATTTTTTAAGATAGTTTCTCTCTTTTGAAGGCCTTCACAGTCTTATATATATATATATATTTTATTTTTTTTTCCTGATTCTGTTCCAGCAAGTAGAAATGTGCATTTTATCAAAACAGCTGGACAAATATCTACATTAGTCTAGCTGGAAGAACACATGGTCCTAACTAGAGAGAAATAAAGTGCAATTCAGCCGAATATGATTTATTCTTTTAGCCTTTTTTAATACCTTTGCAGTATAACATTATTACTATTACTTATTAGAACCAGAATGTTTTGAATACATATATTGTTTTGGATGATTGTGGCACTTTTTTTGATTTGGAAAACTTGTTACATAACCAAGAAACCTAAATGTGGTTTTCTTTATTTATTTAAAAATTAATCAATGTTAATATTTATTTTTATTTATTAAATGAACTATGGAAGTTTCCATTTGTATTCATCATCATTAATGATAAGTATCTTTACCCAAACTAAACATCCATCCATCGTCAAAGCAAGGTAAAGCAGTTCACTTGATGATGAAAACCATGGACTTAAACTGAGGGATACATGTCTAAATCAGAAGCTGCTGCAGATGATCAAATTAAATTCTGGTTTGACTGTAGCTGAGAAGAGGAAACAAAATCAAACCAAAAAAAAAAAAATAGACCGAGCACCAATCCTCACACATCTTCATACTTTTGGGATAATAATGACTGGAATCATGTTCACCAACAGCACCTGAATATTTGGCATTTCTTTTGCGGTCAGAGCATGAGTAGAGTTTTTTATCTTTTACTGTTGTTAAGTCAAACAACATCAAGTCAGTGTTCCTATTTCATATAAATGTCAGTGTTTTGAATGTGGAGGTTGTAACTGCTGTTGCCCAAAGCATTGTGTCGGTTAAAAAATAGCACAAACCTTACGTAATTCTCTCTAAAGTTGTAAGGTTTTATTAGTTATTATTTTTGTTATCTTTAAAGGAAACGGGTGATCTAGAACAGCTGTAATTAAAAAAAATACAATAAACATTCATCCAACACCTGAACCAAAACATTTTTAAATCTTATTTGAAATCTGTATATTGAAAATAAAGATGTTGTCAGTGACCTGTGAAACTGTACAAAGTTTTTTATTTTTTTTATCAAAACAAGTGTCATCTGTGTGTTTTTTGGATGAAAGTTTTCTCAGAAGCTCTGATGAGAAAACTTGCTGTAAGGCTATTTTAAAGAATGTAATAATAAATACGTCATGCATTACCTGTTGTTGTGTTCACCTGATTGTAAAATATTAAAGCCAGAATCAGTGCTTTATTAAATTCCTTAGCAAAAAGTAGTACACTAGACATTTTTTTTTAAAGTATACTTGAGTTTAAGTACAACAAGTCTACTATAGACCTTGTATGTGCAGTGTTGGAAGTATATTAATTTGATTCTTCAGATTAAATGGGAACATTTTAAATTTATAATTGGATACAAAGTTTTAAAAAAAGTAAACTTCAAGTATACTGCCTCAATTTTAGCATAGACGAAGGGTACAAGTACATATAGACCACTTGCTAGAAGAGGTGGAAACCCGCACTCAATAAGTATTACGTTTTTGTAAAATTTAAGTATTTATTACATTTTGTTAACTTTGTCATTCTTTGTCCATTTCCTCAACTTTCTTTTTTTCATTAACACAGGTAATGAAAATTAGAGTTTAAAGAACACAAAAACCAGAAAGAAAGTAATTTATTTGATGGATATAAACAAGCTGGCCAACACTCAATAGTATTATTCTGGTACAGCACATACAATAGCAAAAAGGGGCAACAAGGACAGCCTCATATAGTTAAAGAAAAAAAATACAGTATCCATGCATCATTTGAAACTTAATCTCAAATCTTTGCTGAATAGAATCACTCTGATAAAGGTCTTTTAAATAGATTTTCCTCTTTTGCATTAATACCGGACACACACACACACACCCACACACTCAATCTTAAAATCGTAAATCAGAGATGTGCCCAGACACACTCACATTTCTCTTTTTTGAAGACATTTAAACCAGAAATCCCAGAAACATGCTTCACTCTCACTAAACTGCACAGGCTGTCTACTAAGGGGACACAGTAAGTGAGACGCACATCACTCTCAAACACAACATCACACCATCACGATGCAGATGCAAGCAATGTATGAGGAATGATGCTTGTTCATGTTCACACTGATGATCATTCAGCATGCTGGACTCACATTGAAGTTGTTTCTAAATTTTTAACTGTACAGTTCCAAACATTTACTTGTACAAATAATACAGTTGCACACTGGCATTTTTAATAAGTGGAAACAATGGAAAAAAATAAAGCTCAACTTAAATATAAAAAATGAATGATTTAAAAAAAGTAAAAAAAAATATTCTGGCCTTGGTCACAGTGATTTGTTTGATCCAACATTTTCAATAAAAAAATAGGAAAAGAAAAACAACAATAAAGAGAAAATGCATGGTAGGCTTTTCAGAAATTTTTTTTTTGGAAACCTTAAAAAAAAGACTTCCTTGGCTTTTCTATAGAGCTGCTCCAAGGCACAGACGAAGCCTTACCTCTTCTAACTGTGCTGCAGTTCAATTCAACCCCTGCTGCTTCTAAGCTTTATTTATTTGACCTTTTTGACACAATAAATAAACAGCTCTGCATAGACAACAGGAGATTATCCACACACCGCCACCTTCAGTTGGCACATAATGTAAAACTAAAAAGCATGGGCACAATTCAAATGTTCTTTGTTGTCTATCATGCAAATATGCAAATAACATATGCTATATAATGGTAGGAAAACTCCCTACTTCAAGTATTCAGTAGATAAGAACCTGAAAAACAGAGAATTACTACACTCCCTGATGGTGAAGTGAGAGGGTTTTTGCTCTGTCTGTTTGCATTTTCTTCTCCTTAAAAATAATAACAATAATTTTAAAAAAGTAAAATCTCATCTGGGACCTGTAGCTCAACATTTGCAAACTCAAAACAGCAAAGTCTTCACACAACGTGCTGATTTTGACAAGAGCGGTAAGGTATGAGGCAGACACGTGAAGGGTAGATCACCTCGGTCAATGGAGGATGAGTCAATAGACAGACATTTACATACGACAAACAACACTTGGCGCACTGGTACTGTGCGAGGAGGGAGGGAGGAAGAAAGGATCGGTAACAGTCTACTTCATTTTTCCACAATACTGTAATAAAGTGTTGTTTTTTTTTCTTCTACCTATTCAGCTTTTACAGTCACACACACCAACCACTTCTGTTTACGTGACAACGACAAAAACACGCCAAAGAAATGCATCCAGACAGAGTCTCTGAAACCTCTGTGTGGAGGAAACGTTGATAGTCCTCATTCACAAGTGCAAGCTTTATTTATACATAATCTAACTGCTACCTGTGTGAGTTAAACCAAGAAAGCAAGTTTGATTTTGTTACCACAGGTCAATTGGTTGTTAGCTGAGTTGATTTCATATTAAGAAAGGAATGTAACAATGCTGTCTCTTATAGACTTTAAGACAAATTTTGTCCTCATCTTTATAACCCACATGACTCTCTAAAGCTTTTGTTTTTAATACATATATATCTTTTTTATATCTGGGCTGTACTTTATTTTCAGACAAGGAATGTTAACTTGACTGCTGAAGGGCTGTTTTTTTCCACAACATACCAGTCAAAAGAAAAATTGCATCACTCAGCTCTCGAAATAAGACACCTTTGACCTTCAGCCAGTTAGAAAAATAACCAAAAAAAAGGTATAGTACATCATTAGTTTAAAACAATTTTCTCACCACATTTAGACACACTCTATAGATTTCTCTCTATATGTATAATATATGCATTTCTATCATATGTGTACATATTTTACTAGGCACAGGCCATCTTGTTAAGAAGAAGAAAACAACGTACTATGTGTGGGAGTTCACACGGACTACTGCTAGAGGGGTTGAAGGGAGCTGGAGCGTACCAGGGAGTCAGAGGAATAATTAGACCTGGTAAGAAACCTTTTCTTTTTCTGCTTTCCAATCTCTAAAAATGATTATAAAGATGGTATTCATTGAGGAAAGTTTTGTCTGACCATTGCCCTGCTGTCAAACTGAAAAAGAAATCTTTAAGATCAAGCCCCTCCGCTGTAAAAAGACTGCTCTGGAAAAGGTCTTTTGATATCATTTCAGTTGAGCACCAGCAGAAGCACCATAAGTAAAAATTCTGGCAACACAGAGGAAGTGCAGAGGTGCATAGTCTCAAAAAATAAAAGTGAATTGAATGGATTTTTCCCCCTGACCACTGCTTGGCCAATGTGACTTGGGTGATTGTTTATTCTTTCCCTCTATGTTAACATCTGCATAGATCAACTATTTTTTAATGACTACAACTGATCAATATGAGGTAACACGAAGAATATATGTTGATGACAGCCAAAGCCTAGAATTAGTCCAAAAGCTAGAGGGCTGTGCTAATGCAGCCAAAGAGAGGCTGCAGGTGGAGGTTAAGGTGCTCCGTCAGTCAGCCCTAAATGCTTCCTTGTGCCAACAGCAATAACAATAAAAAAACCTTAAACCTCCTAAATGTGCACAAAAGCATGCCAGTGAAGGAGACATCATCACATTTAGAGTGAGAAAAAAACTATTACTTTGAGCAACAAAGGTAAATGTAGCTCAATCAGATGAAGAGACTCTGCACACTGACTGCCACGATGGCCAGGTAAAGGGCTCAGATGTTACCAGGTGGTTCAGGAGGGCAGTGAGGACTGAGGGAACCATGACAGAGTCAAAGAGCCAATCAGAGCAATGCGTTAATAGCAGAAGAGTCGGCAACCATCAGTTTGAAACAAAGCAGATGGATGAAAAACAGAACTTGGCTGGAAGGATTAGGTCTCTGCTGGAAGGACGAAGTGGGCAGGCTCAGCAGGTGAGAGACAGGTGAGGTGACCTCTAAGATCTCGGATGCTGCCATGTTGACCACACATCTGGCAAAGCAACAACTTGGCAAACAAAATCTTTCAGCATCATGTGAAAGAAGAGGACGATCTGTCTTCCTGTTCACACATAGAGGAGCAAGGAGACAGCGTGAGATGTACCCCCTGTAAGCTGTAAAGCTTTTAGCTTTACAGTAGAGTACTTTTGAATTTACCTGCTCAGCTGTCAGTCCCCATGGAGAACCCGCACATCTGGTAGCCTCCTATTCTTTCCAGGACAAAGAAAAAAAAAGCCAAAGAAGTTTGGATTTAGTGAAAATAAGAGATCATTTGTTGGGTGGTGTTTCAACATCATGGTATGGCTGTGCTCCCCCAGTACAGACCGACTCATCTGAGAGTGAGAAAAAAAACACATTTCAACATGACAATAGAAGAAATAAGAATGGCAGAAAAAAGGAGCATATCTTACCCCTCTAATCAACATAAAAACTTTGGTTTTCACAGCTAAGATTACGCCCAAATGCCCTCCTCATCGTCCTGAAGTCAGCCAGGTTTTCAAAGAAGAAGAGAAAGTGTGAGATTGTTGCTTAACATGACTTCTATTAAGACCATATACTTTCACTGTTTCTGTTTCATATTGATCACGTTACCTGGTCTGGGGAGGGGCGGTGGCCAGCATGAGGAGGCCCCCGAGCGGGTACTCCTCTGTGGTGAGGCGAGGGATGCCGTGGATGCTGCATGTGATGCGGATGTTGAGGAGCCTGAGGGTGCTGAGGATGTTGGGGGTGTGGATGCTGAGGGTGGGGTCCTTGTTGGGGAGGTCCATGCGGGTGCTGCGGGTGAGGGTGCTGTGCAGGGGGAAGTCCATGCGGGTGCTGTGCAGGATGCTGGGGGTGCTGTTGGTGAGGGTGCTGAGGCTGGGGAGGGCGGGGGTGCTGCTGGAGCTGGGGAAGAGGTTGAGGGTGCTGAGGGTGAGAGTACTGTGGTTGGGGATGCTGTGAGTGTGGGTGCTGGGGTTGGGCTTGCGGGTGCTGGGGATGCTGCGGGTGCTGCAGGTGTTGTGGGTGCTGGGGGTGTTGTGGGTGCTGGGGGTGTTGTGGGTGCTGGGCGTGTTGTGCGTGTGGAGCGTGTAGGTAGGAGGTCTGCTGGCCGTGGGGAGGGTGGGGGTACTGGGGCTGGGGCTGGGGCTGGGGCTGAGGCTGTGCATGCAGGGGCTGAGGCTGATGGTGAGGAGCATGCGGATGGTACTGCTCATCCTCATAGTTGTCAGCTATCAGCTTCATTCTGCTTTGAGTCTGTTTGGAGAGCAAAATGGTTTTATGCAACTGTTGCAGATAAAACTGTTTTTCAATAAACACTGAAACATGTTTTAACAAAATAATATTCATTAAAAAAAGAAGTTTCTTCTTGAGCAGTAAATTGTCTGCAGATTTGGATTATTTTTCTGCCTGAAAGCCTATTCACAAAATATTATCAAGTTATTAGTTTATTTGTCCTGCAGAGAGAATCAGCAGTTAACTAAAATACATGTTTTATGCTAGGAGAGGATGTCAGAATACTCTGGGAAGACACACATGTAAAGGCAATACATGCAGGCAATATTCATCTGTCTACAAACCAGCACACGTTCATGTGGAGCTTCTTGGTTTGACAGAAATTCTGTTAAAAGGTATTCATAAAGACAGCCGTTCCTGCTTTCCTTTACAGTTCAAATCTGTGGCGCATCACTTTTATCATGTTGGAAATGTTTGATCTTCAGATTAGGATCTGTGTCTCTGATCTTTACCCCATTTCAATTTTAAATGCGGAGGAAAGCGGCCTGTCCACCTCTTTTAGATTTACAGATGCTTTGAAGCAACACATAAAATCCATTTTGAGTCAAATTGACATTTTTTAGGAATAACTATTTTGATCTTTGGTCTTAAGTGGCGTGATCTTAAACCAAGTTCATGCTTGTGCAGAAATGTACTTTAGTCCGGTGTGCGTTCACATTGTTCTTATTATTACATTGTTACATTATTCTTATTCACATTATTCTGCTCACAAAACTGCACAGCCAAACAGGAAATATGCTACACAACACCCCCCCACACACACACAAAAAAACAGCAAAAAACAAACAAAAAAACCCATGCTCTTCTTAATTTTTTTGTATTGCCACACATCAGTTAGACGTTTTTATAGAGCAGCATCTTTAGCATGGCCAGATATGTGTGAGAAAGACATGTTTCTGAAATGTTTGTTTGTGGAGCAGAAGGGACACAAGTTATTACGTTTTGAATTTCAATCTTCAATCAAATTATTTTCTTTGCGTTAAACATATAACACTTAAATATTTCCAAACTGCAATTTTTACATGAAATCAGACAGAACTTGACTTTAATACTTTACTTAAAAACAGCGTGCTTGGTACTCCCTACAGCTAAAACCTGTTGGAAATATAAATAAAATAAAAACAAGAGGAAAAATACCAACTCAAACAGCACAAGACCAAATGATATTGATTTTGAATGTAAATTAGAATAGAGGAGGAGGAAAAAAGCTGCAGCTCCTCCCTCTGCACTCATGGAACCAAAGAATAAAGAAACAGAGGTCCCCTCAACACCAACGGGTCCTGACACTGACACACGCCACGTCCAAGTGATTTGATTTACAAACAATAAGTGAAAAAATGATTCACACATCACACTCTTAAGGAGACTTAAGTGAGAGTCACAGAATTAAATAATAGATTGGCTTTAGCATTTTAAAAACTGACGAGACATTTTGTAGTTGTTGTTTTAGCCAAATGCAGCCGTACTTGTGTCAAGTGTTAAAAGGTCTCCCTGACCAGATGAGAAGTGAAAAACATTAAGATCATTTAAATTGTTCTGCCCTGCATCACGAGGTTGATCATGAAATGCTTGGACGGATGGTTCTACAAATAAACGTTCTGAGGATCTGTGGTGTGATGATGCCTTCACAGAGCTCCAGAGCAGAACGCATGAAGTGAGCACCTTCATGTGTTTTTTAATGATACGTTTGTTTGTTTTTTAATAAAATGCTGTGATCTAAAAGAGGCTAGAGTTTAGTTGGAATTTAAATTCTGTTCTGTCAGCTGTGCTAACTCTGTTTTATCAAAACTGCTTGGATAGACAGAGTCAATAAAACTGATATGTATAGTTCTGACATACTATACCTGTGCTAAGTTGATTCAGTGTCATCCGTTTGAATAACTGTCATACCAAAATATCATAAATAGCAATTTCTTTATTCTGCAATGGAAGTGGATGTGACTTTTATCAGTGGATCCTTACATGCTGTTTGAGCTGGTGCATCAGCTTGTCCCGCTCCCTCTTGAGGGCCAGCACCTCCTCCTGGGTCTTCTTTTTGTTGGATGCAGACAGTTCAAGCAGTGCAATATTGGCATCTTTCTCACTGATGGCTGCCAGCAGAGCTTGTTGTCTGGAAGAAAAAAAATGACATTAGACCACACGTACGTGCAGGCAGATAAATAACCTTTGAAACAAAAGGTGTTTTTTATTTTTATTTTTAATAGGCGGATGCCACTAACCATTTTTTATTCAGCATTTCCATTAAAAAGTCCCAGAACACAAAATAGATACAAATGTCTTAGACATAATCTGCAAAGATGCATATAAGTGTACCGTAGTTAGAAACCTCGCTGACCTAAAACTCAGAGCACACCAAACATGGTTTGGAAAGTTTGAAAAGGATTATGAATACTCCAAGAAGTACGCCTTTGTTGGTATCCCATCATCCTGTTGGGATTGATCCCTGCCTCTCTTGCTCCATCCCCTTCTCAGCTGGAGCCGCTTCCCTCATCAGGACAGCAGTATAAAGCCCAGTTCCTCCAGCCACTCTGGGTCAGATTATTCTCTTACTGATTCCCGCTCAGCAAGTTGGATGGTTTAGCTCCAGAAACCTTTGTTTGACTCTGTATGTCTGCCAGGTCTGTCTGTCTGTCTCCTCAGCTCCAATGTTCAAGCTCTTAGTCCAGCTTCGAGCTCTTAATAAACTCTCATCCACCATTCTGCTGTTTTTGATCCATCTGGCCTGCTCCTTACACCACATCCCTTTGTTTAGTCTTTCCTGTTAGCTTACAGCCCCTCACAACCCCATACATAGTTTCTGCAGAGCGGTAAGCGTTCATTAGAAATTCATTTCAGAGTATTTGGTGTGGAGCAACCCCACCCCCCTTCCCCTTCCTGTCACTGAACAACAAAACATACATGGATCTATTTGTCTGCAAGTGGATGTCAGAATGGAGTGGAGCAGGGAGCTTGTGGCCCCCCCATTTCACTTGGGAGTAGGTCTTTAACAATCCATCAAAGACCCACCCCAATAAAAATAGTGTTTTTAACATGTTCTAGTAACATTTTTCTCATGATGAGCTCATGATTCATTTATAAAGAAAATTAGGCTTTAAATTGCAATTCTGAGTATTTCTTTATTCCATTTTTAATTCTTGTGAATCAGGAGCAGATAAAGAAACGCAGTTTGAAAAAGCTTGTAGATGTGTTGTAGAACCTACAACAGGAATGGCAAGCCACAAGCTCCCTGCTCCGCATCCACTTGGTTCGTCTTTGTTTTCCTCATCCGAGTTGGCATCAGGTTCTGTTCTGTACGGCTGAATAGCTCCAATATTTGCTCACCATGTTTGTTGCATCTCTAATGTTAGGTTAGGGTTGTGAGGGGCTATAAGCTAACGGGAGATTGTGTAAACAAAGTTATGATGGAAGGGCAACATTGTTCTGTGCCAACAGTCCCGACCACAACTCAGAGGCGAATTTCTAATGAACTCCTGCCGCTCTGCAGAAACGATGTCTGATTTCTGATTTTGGCTAAAAACGTCATAATCATAATTAAAAGACCACTGGAAACACATTGAACATAGTTCAAGAAAGGATTTTTAATAAACTGTTACCTATAATGAACTTTTATCAAATTTAGCTTGTTCTATGAATTCTGTGAAAAATTATTACATATAAATAAATATGTGATAAATTATAAAAAGACCCAGTGAGATTGTCACCCAGCTATCTCAGGGTAACAATACTAACTTCATTTCAAGGATCTCCTCCAGCTGCTTCCTGCGCTCTTGCCTCATATTAGTGAGATGGGTGTCCCGCTCCTGCAGAGACTGCTGGGTGGAGGAGAGGCGCTGTTTGGTGGCATCCAGCTCCTGCCTGGTTCTTTCCAGCGTGTTCATCAGCTCCTCCAGCTGGCAGGTAAGAACACAGAGTCATTCAACACACCCAAATCATCAAGTATCATTACTGCATTACTGTGGAGTATGTTCTCACTTTGGAATGGTGACCAGTGTCCAAGGAGCTTTCTTTTCGAGAGTCCTGTCCTAAAACTTTCTTTTCCCCTTGTGGTCCCAATTTAACGTTTGGACCTTTCTTAGTCTGGTCCTTACCTCCTTGTCTGCAATTGGACACAAATTTGAGAAAGTTTTCAATCAAAAATCCACAAGCATTTAAGGAGGAGAGAATTATTAAGAACAACACCCCCCCCCCAAAAAAAAAAAAAAAAAAAAAAAAAACACAAAGAGAATGTCGATCTGATGGTTGCATTGAAACAGCAACAGAGCATGGTAAGTACACATGAACTGAAGCCTCATGTCACTGTTGAGCTTTCAGGTTTCAGCAAAGTTTGAAGAATAGACGGCAGGATTGGAGCAGGAGCAGGTGACTACTTACCTGGGAGCCAAACTTCAGATGGGGAGAGGAAAAGGTAGAACACATGAGGAAACAAAAGAAAAGTAAAACAAATTAAAAGACACACTAAAACCAAATGTAAAAAAAAGGAAAAACAAGGCAATAACACAGCGAACTAAGAGGAAATCACACTGGGCTACAGTCACTACATCAGGGGCTACAGACATGTCTGTGACCATCGCTGCTCTGCGGGCTGGCACAGCCAATGCAGGATGCACCCTCTCTGAAGAACAAGGAACCATCTGCTACCAAGTCCAGGTGTGGCAGGCATGCAGTCAGACAGGCAAGAATTAGCAGGGTAAAAGACGAGGGAAGGAAGTTAGGCTTGAGTGCTGGACCAAAGGAGCAGGAGTGATTACGCATGTACCATGTGCGCAACAGAGATGTATGAGTTCAGTCATGGATGTGAAGTAGTTCAGACTAAAGTGACACTCTTCAGGAACTAGGATTCAGTCCAGATCTTCCAGTTACAGCTGAACGCTTAATGTGTTCAGACCTGGAGCACATCAGTTCTCATCGTGCAGACCACCAGGCGGATTGTTTCTGTCAGGTAGTGCAAGCTAGACGGGAAAATAGCTGGAAGCGAACACCTGATAAAACAGTTGGACAAGTCTATTGGTTGAAATGAAAGCCAGGGAGCTCTCAGGGTGACTGACAGAGACATGAAGTGAGACAGGGAGATGAATGGAATGAGAGGATGGGTGTGCATCTCATTCCTTAAGCACAGAAAACATACATTTCCTGATCAGTAACTGAACCACAAGCACAGAGCATGCACCAGCTAAAAAAAAAAAAAAAAGGAGTGAATTGAAAAGAAATTGCACATTCTGGTTTCAATCTGCAAGTCAAAGTTTCCTAATAATGCATACAATCTGTCGGTTTATGTTCATACTGGTATTTTTGATAAAGATATGGAATTTATAGAATGACTGAATTTGAGCTTCATCTTGTTAAAGTCAGACTACAGCAAGAGTTAAAGATACATTTTTTTTAACTGTTCATAAAATTACATTTGCATGATAAAAAAATCCTAAAGCATACTGTATTTTTGCGCAGTCATGCAGCTAAATGCACCTTTATTGTTCTTTGCTGACTCATTGTAAGAAACTAGATGGAGGATTGTTGTAACTTAAAGTTACCAAAAATGATTAGTTGCTTTGTCGTTCCAGCCATTGACTGTAGTTGAGAACTGGATAGAGTGAGCATGATGTCACCCAAAGAAAATGGTTTATTTCCAGGTCCAATCAAGTGAAGTCAATTCAATCACCACTTTTTCGAGAAACAAACATTGCTGTGTTGAAACCAAAAATCGTCAATCAGCAGTGATTGGTCCGAGTCGGTCTGAGTCTACATTTCTATGGCAACCGCTCTTGCCAATCAGGAGTGAGCTTGTTGGAAGTCCTCATCACTACCACTAAAAAGTAGGCTCAGGGGAATCTGTCAATCAAACATTTTGACAATCGACATGAAACCACATACTTTAATAAAGGCATCTGATTGGTCAATTTATAACTTGAAATAACTTGAAGTGCAGAAAATAAAATCATGAAAAAAATGATCAAGAATATGTTCAAAAGGTATCAGAGCAAGAATAGTTTTTCTGAAAGAAAGAAAGAGTAAGTAATAGCTGTTTATTTCTTTATAGAAGTCTACAGGGTTTTGACTTCTTGGATCTGGCAGGTTCTTCCTGTTTGAAATGTGGAGTGGTATGTGTGTGTGTGGTGAGGTGAGGGGGGTGTCACTCAGTCCATTTCTTAAGCTACTTTCACACCGCCCTCAGCAGCACGTGTTCAAGCAACCACTTTCAATGAGAAGTCTATGTAAACGGGCGTATATGTGATCAAAATTTGTGTTCACGCATTGATCTGCAAGTTTTTATGACCATTTTCGGGCTCTGCATTCAAAATGCACATCCATAGTACGCATGCATGAAAGTTAAACCAGGTCGAACTTTGACTAATCAGGGACTCAGATTTGGTAGGGACGTATAGATGACGTCCCTTTTAATTTATGGATGTGCCAATGAAAATTGATCACGGAGGAGAAATTAATTATTACGGCTTCTGCCAAGCTGGAATTATATGACACAGAGTCCTGTGTATTTCGGAACAGAGCTTTGAAAGAAAAAGCCTGGAGCAAGATTCACCAGATTTGCACCCTTTCAATGTTTCACACCAAGTCTCTTCCAACTGTAGGTGCATGTGCTAGTATTGGGTAGCCACAGTCCAGTGTGAACACCATATGCTAAACGAACAATTAAGAATGTGCTTTTAGTGCGTTCTAGAACGCTCGTCACATGCCTGGTGTGAATGTGGCATCATAGTCAGTCGATGGTTCTCACATAAAAAGACATGCAAAGCAGCAGTGAAAATGCAAAAACAAAGTGCAAAAGCAAACATCTGCAACAAAATAAGGGCAAAACCAAATTCAGGGATCAGAAATCTGAAGTCAGGGATCTGTGTTGGAATCTGACGTTGATTCCAAAACAGTTTTGGAAAAAGATTGCCACCGATACAAAGATGTGTGCAGGCTGCAGACAGCAGGTAGGACCAGGTACAAATGAAACCAGATGCAGACGCCGCAGCTGAAGACTCTAACCACGCAGCCGAGCTCAAGTGCCAGGGCAGAGCACTCACTTTCCCAGGAAATCCCACACCATGCCCCCTATCTGTTGGGGGGCGGCAGACACAGAAGGGAGCGGGTCAGGGGGAGCTCTGCCACCGGGACGAGGGGTAGGGCGTGAGACACTGGGAGGGGGGCTGGTGGGGTGGGGGGTGGGGGGTGGGGGTGGGGCACAACAGGAAAAGAGTCGCGAAGGGCAAAGGAGAAGGTGAAAATTTAGGAATGGGGGAGCGTTGACATTGAAAATTGATTAATGGCAGAGGGTAAGAAGAGATCAGAAAATAGGGAAAGAGGCAAGAAAAAATGGGTAAAGATGGCAAAAAAGACAAGAAAACCAGATTAATCACAACAAATGTTTCTCTAATACCAGTGAGCAGCTGATTAACATTGTTTATCCTCTTTTTTAATGTGGCAAGAAGATGGCTTCCCTAATGAAACAACTAATACGCCATTCTGCAAAAGTTCAATAAGTCTGAAGCGGCAATCTCTTCTGGGGAAAAAAAATGAACTAATTTTTGTCATCCCTACTAAAATGCACAGGCAGATCCAATAAGGAGATTCTGAACCAAGAATCACAGTGATCCAAGACTGAAAACCCCATTTCAACCTTCAAGTGCCAACTGTTGTGTATTTGGATTTGCACATCATGAATGGAGTCATTGGTTTATAGCACAACAACAACCACAAAGTCATGAAAAAATAGAACATGCAGTGTGACTGACCGCAATAGCAAAACCACAGACAAATCAATAATAAAAAAAATAATATTTCCAAAGTGCAAAACCATCGTTCATCACAAAGTACTTTTCAGATTTTTCATACAGTGGAGGAAAGAAGTATTTGATCCTAAAATAATGACAGTCTGTCATCCTAATGGTAGGTTAATTTGAGCAGTGAGAGATAGAAAATAACAACAAACACCTTCTTGATTTAGAGAGTGAATTGGAGAAGGAGCTGTGGTCAGATCAGACCAAACTGGAGCTCTTTGGCATCAACTCAACCCGTCATGTTTGGAGGAAAAGAAATGCTCCCTATGACCCCAAGAACACAATCCCCACTGTCAAGCATGGAGGTGGAAACATTATGCTTTGGGGCGTTTTTCTGCATGGGCTTCTTCACCTCCTTCCCTCCACCAGGAGGTTCAAATTGGTCATGGATGGGTCTTCAGACAGGATCTTGACCCAAAACACAGAGTCAAGGCAGCCAGTGATTGGCTGAAGAAGAAACAAATCAAGGTCAAGGAGTGGTCCAGCTGGTCTCTGGACCTCAACCCTTTAGAAATCATATGGAGAGTTAATAAGCAACAGCCACAAAATCTGAATAATTTAGAAATCATTTTTAAAGAAGAATGGACCAAAATTCCTCCTGATATGTGCAGAAAGGTGCCTATCAACTACTAGAAACATCAGATTCTGTGCTTGATAAGAAAGGTTTGCCACAAAGTACTAAGTCTTTCCGGCAAGAGGGTTCTGTAATAAATCGGTTCCCTGTCTCCCCCTTTGGTCATCAGCAGGACCTGCACAGCTGTAGCCGTGCCAACCTTCTCCTCAAATGACGATGACTGACTCAGACATTATTTATGACCGACAACATAACACAATCTCCGCTCGAGTTAGACTGCGATTAAAGTTATCAATAATACATTGATCAGTTCTGGTGTTCGGCATTTTCTCTGAGAAACTGCTTTGTTTTGCTGGATTGTAGAAAAATGAAAAAATGTACTGTAGCGACTGAGTTGGGCTGGGTGGCTGTTGGGGTTGCACTAGTGCTCTATGTCCTGGAGCTCAGTGAACCCACCAGGCAGAGATGCTTGTCATCCCTGGATTCTGTCATTCAACCTGTTGTCGGGGTTTTGGCTCTAAGGGATCAGTTATCGGCTAAAGGAGGGAAATTGGGAAATAGTTCTGTCACCATAATGACATCTACTATCTCGTTGTCACAAGAAAAAAAAAACTTTGCTTTTCCACTTTCACATTTCACCAGCAGAAAGTGAAGACATTGACACCAACTGCAGACTTCCTACAACAGCTGGAGTCACTTACCTTTCCAACTCAGCAATTTTCTTGTCCTTGTCATTTTTTTCAGTCTCAACCTCTCGCAGGATGTCCAGGAGCCTCTCCACCTCTGTCTGAGACTTGTTTGCTTCATCTTTGTAGTAGCTCACTTCTTTTTCTAGAAGCTTCACCCGGTCCACATACTCCGGATTCCCTCGGGGGCCTGACTGCTGCTCCACCTCATGAGCTTTCTACACTCACACACCACAAAAACAAAACAAACACACACACACACACACACAGGTCTGCTGAGACACATTCATTCAGCTTACAGTGGTACGTCAGCATCCTGTGCAGCTCAGAATGAACAAGATAGACACAGCACAGAGCATTGTAGTCCGTCAAAGCCTCATCCGAGCTGCTTCTTTTTCACTTTGCCTGTCTTTGTGCATGAGCACAAGAGTGTAACTGTTGTGGACAATCACTGAGGCTGGCTCTTATCTTATTAAGAGCTATTCTATCACTGAAACATTCCTCTGACACTTCCAGTCAAAGTTTGCACACTTTATGAGCAAAAACATAGGAGAAAGTTCATGTTTGTATGGTTCTTGTTTTTTTTTCTAAAGCACAAACAGTAAAGTGGAAACTGAATGTAGAACCATGTTCTCTAAAAGTGGAAGCTTATCTGTCATACATGGATTTCATCCTTACTCAGAGTTTTTAACTCTTTCTGAAATGAGTCTCAGTGCTCCACATCAACTATGTGGCAGAGCGTTTCACATAAATGTCCAACCGCTGCTAATGTCCAAGCTAACTTCTCCACACTGAGACAAACAAGATGCGTGGCAACACAGAAAACATGCAACACGGTTGACCAGATCATGCAGACCCAACGAAGCTGAACCACTATCAGTCAAAAGTATGGAAAGAGAAAAGCAAGAGCAACCAAGCAAATTAAGCTCTCTTTTTTTCAAATGTGCAGCGAAAGCATATCAGAAGATTAACCAGCAAGAAACTGAGCTAGGCACACTACGGGAACTGCATTAAAGCAAACTAAAGCGCTCTACTAGACAAAAAAAGAGCCTCCGTAAGACAAAATAAAAACTCTAAAATTCATGTTTAAATGTTTTTTGTTTAAATGTCTTACTACTGCTCCACGTCTTTTAATGGCCCTGTGATGGACTGAAGCCTTCAGAGATCGCTCTCATCTGGAGGTGGCACAGACTGCAGCTGCTGTGAGAAAGCTTGGTGCTTTTACACCAGTATGAAACCAGTATGGGACCAGAAACCCTTTGCTGAAGGACCTTTTACACTGGGCTTTTAGGTTTGGAGTTCACTTCTTTGGATAGTTCATTCTTCAATTGTTGTAAAAGCTCCTCTGAACCGATTTGGGACCTCAACTATTCATACATGACTTATTTTCAATTAAAAAAAAAAAAAAAAACTACATTTATTATGTTTGCAGATGATACAAATATATTTTACAGTGGTGACAATTATCCAAATCTTATCAAGATGCTTAATGAGGAATTAAGTCCTATGAAAAGATGAATGGATAATAATAAATTATCTTTACATTTAAATAAGACAAAAGTAGTAATATTTGGTAATCAAGCAAGACATTCTGAACAGCCAATAAACATGGATGGCATTCAAATAGAAAATGTGCAAGAAATTCAATTCTTGGGAATTAAAATGTCGAGTAAACTGTCATGGAAACCCCACATTAGACACCTAAAAAGAAAAAGTTTAAAAAGTCTCTCAACAATAAACAAAGCCAAATCATTTCTTGATTGTAACACATTGCACATATTTTCCTGCTTCTTGGTAAAATAGGGGAGACTATTTTAGCTATGGTGCTGAAGTATGGGGGAATAATACCAGTGTTCCATAAATCTCCTTTACGTATTACAAAAAAAGAGCAGTACGTTTAATAAATAAAACTGGATTTACAGCACCATTTTTTTTAAAGCATTCATAAAGCCTTACCAATTAATATACAAAATCTATTTCAAATCCAAGAGAAGTCCCACAATCTGAGGGGCGACAGAACTTTTTAATTACCATTAATACGAAAAAGGTTTTGTGTGTCTGAGTCTGGGTAATGAACACAAGCAATGTCAAAACATTTATATCTTCAAAACACTACAAAAAATTGTTGGGTCACAGTATAGTGGGAATGGCATTTAAGGATAATGTATGTGATCCATGTGAGGAAATGTGAGGTTTGTGACAATGTTAAGAATGCTGGTGATACCGAAAATGTTAGTTTATTTAGAATGTATGGATTTATGCAGACCGGACTGCATTTAGAATGTGTTGTTAAACCTGCAGGAAAAGTCAAAGGGGCGGGCTTTAATATGAACGGCTTCTGCCTGCTTTTAAAATTATGTCGTGTTAAAAATTTATGTTCAAGTAATTTAAAGCTACATTTGGATCACTTATTTTATTTTAGAATACTACAATGTAGATAATTCACTTCTGTTCACTAAATACTTTTATAAAAGCTTAAGAAACACTGCGAGAAAAAAACTTTTAAGCTGTCATAAGAAAATAGGAGAGGTCTTCAGTCCATCCCAGTGTCATCCCTGACCGCCGCTGTTCTTCCTGAACTCCAGGTTTATAAAAGCTCTTAAAGCTTCAAATTGTCAACATCTATTTAAACATGTCTTTATAGTTTGGATGAAGGCAAAACAAGATTTAGATGATTGTTTAACATATAAATCAACAAAAAAAACTAATTAAAAAACCAACAGTTAATCAAGTTCAAACTGAAGCAGCGTCACGCTGTAGTCATGCAATTAACCAACCTTCAGTTTGGTACTAGTCTCAACGATTTATACATTAATATAATTCAAAACCTCAGTTTTGGTATTTTATCTACTTGAAAATAAATCTCCTAATGTATATGTACTGCCATGTAATGCAACAGCACCAAACAAATCTAAATAAATATGTTTTTATAACATTATTTAGATAATTATTTAATTAATTGGCAACAAAGCAAACTGTACCTCACAGAAAAACCGTCAGTGCTTGGCGTCACGATAGCTTTACCACGTTCCACACAACAGCACTTATAGAAAAGACATTTCACAGGACTGTCAGCACAGCGTGAAGCTCAGTATATCAGTAGTGCAATGGGCAACACGCATGTGGGTGGAATAAAGCGGAGCTTGTGCCGGGGTTTGCCATGATCACCATCCACCATATCGGAAAGAAGTTCTCAGTGTCTTCATGCTTTCATAATGTGCCTCACACAGCTCAAGGCAGGAACTTACAGGATTGTTCATCTGACTGAAAAGCTGCTCAGCTTGCTACATTGAAAACGGGAAGGTTGAAGAAAGGCCAAGTGGAAGGTTCAAGAAGAGTAAATGTTAGGGCCGGGAAAGATAAGAGCAGGTTCAAACATGTCACAGTATATGTTTGATTAACAGCAACACAATCCAGGCAACTTGAGAGGATAAAACATGTCGATAGTCTGAGGGTAGAGGAGACTGAGGAGATGGAAGCAGATGTTTTAAAGGTCTGTTTGTTCTCAGACCTTTAAAATATCTGTTAAATGAAGAAATATGTTCATCATCTTTGAAAACCTGTTCTCACATTAAGCAGATTACTGTTTGTGGTTAGACAATATGCACAGGATGTTACCTTGTTTTTCTCTAAATGAGATTATTGAGCTGTAAAGGTTTTTGATGCATAAAAGGGTTTCATTTTGTGTCTTCTTAAAAAATCTATTTGCTTTGCTAAATGATACAAAGCATTTTCAGTTCCCCGTATAAAAAGATGCGGTTTGGTAACAACATTTCCAGACACGAGTTCAAATCAAATGTATTTTATGCTGGGAATCACCAATACAACTGCCACCGCGCGATGAGGCGGCATCAGCAGAATCTTCAACATTTCATGCCGCCGCCTGATTTTTTAGAAATTGTTGGCGTGGTCATGAATGTAGACAGCGGCAGTCAGGCGTGCAGAATTTCCATTTACACATCGTCCAGTCAGAGCTGCTGCTGGCCGGTGATTCCGGCTGACACCAACCATTGGCCGCCCAACTGTTGCCCTATTTTGTAATGGCCTCATCCCCGCATGTCCCTGGACTACCACTGTGTGACCTCGAAATGTGCTTGGGCGGCTAATGATCGATGTCAACTTTTAGAGAAAAATCGTCCAGTCATCGTAAAACTGTCATTTTTCTAAAAACCTCAGTGGCCGCCGCATACCGTGTAAAAATGCAACTGCCGCCACCCAATTACAAATGCCGCCATGCGGCCACCTGCCGAACTTGCTGAAAAACTTGCATTTAGGTTGCCGTGTGATGGCCTTTTGGGATGTGTGACCGTAGTCTACATAAGATAAAATAAGGATTTACTGTAAGATTAACCTTTTTTCAGACTTTTCTTTTACTAAACGTTTGGAAATGTGAGTTATTTTGCAAATATACATTTAGCCACAATATATTTCTAGCAATATGATTTTAAAGGTACTTCCGGTACTCCGGTCATCTGGGTCAAAGACCTGTGATTTATGTCTAATCCAGCCAGATCAGCCTTTCCTTTAACACATTTAACACATATGACTTTACAGGAAACAGTCGAAGTGTGTGTCTGTGCAACAAAAAACACTTTTAGATGTTATAGATGCCAGAGAACTAAAAAAAAACTGTGTCTATGGTTAATTGTAAAGGATTTTATATAGTTGTTTATTCCAAACAGAATTTTTTTAGATGACATTTAATAAAGAAGTAATTTTTAAACATAAAATTTCCATTTAAGTGAAAAAAAATGGTAAGTTAAATATTCCAAAAGCTGTACATTTTGGCTTGCAGTGATAGTCGCACTCACCTTCTGCAGCTGCGTCTCTAGCTTACTACACTCCTCCTTTTTCTGCTCGATGGCGATCTCCAGAGACTTCAGCTTTGAGTCCTTCTTGAGACCAGAAGATGCCAGAGATGATGCATGTTCTTTGAGATCGATGAGACTGGACTGTAGATAGAAAGCCAGCAAACTCTGCTTACATCTCAGTGAGTGGCACATTTTCCAGGAGTGGAATACTACAGCAATTTAGGTCAATTAAATGTTTCACACTGCAATGCTTACAAAAATGTGATGTGCGTGTATTGAAGGATAATAGACAAACACATGCATTTGCGCAGGATCATTTTCAAACAGAAACAACCACCCACTGACCTCCTTTTCAGTTAATTCTATCTGCAAACTGTTGACTTTCTCTTTCAGATCTTTGTTTTCTTTCTTGTAAGACTCCACTTCTTCCAGGCGTTCTCTGTCTTCTCTCTCCCTTTGGTCCTTTAATCGCTCTATGATTCTCTCCTAATCCGTGCACACAAAAACAAAGAAAACAACACTAACAGGATGGATTTTTTTCACAATTCAGGTTTATATTTATTAAACTTACTAACACATACGTGATTGCTTTAACACTAATAAACTTAAATCTGTTTTTTAGAGGTCTTTACATTTAAAAAAGAGTAAAACTTGTTGTTTTCTATAGATAAGAAGCAACAGGAAGTGTTCACTAGGGGCAGAAATTGAACATTTTTTGATTGCCAAGACAAGGAGGAACCTACATTTACAGCAGGTTTTTTTTGTTATTTGTAACAATTTGGGATTTTCCTGATAATTAATTAAAACTGGTTTCAGTTTTATGTTTTCCAAACCACTGACATCGTTATTATTATTATTTACATGGATTTTCTAAAAGTGCATTTTAGTCAATAAAATATCCCTGAAAAGTTAAAACAGCTGTCTGTTGCTTCAACATTTGTAGAATTTTTGTAGATTTTTTTCTTTTGCTTCCTAAATAATAAGCCTAAATATTGTTAGCAATGTTTTTAGTTACATCACACCTGTAATATCAGCTGGCATTACATTGTATAAAAGTATTAAGTATTTTTTAAAAAGTTGTTTTAAAGTTTTATATGTAATATAAAAAAGAAAGAGCTAAAAAAAAGGAAGATAAAAATGTTCTACTTTTACAAAAACAGATCCTCCAAAGTACTGATGTGATTTATGTATGTGTGTATGTGGTTGCTCACATTTTTATTTGCTTCTAAGCTAACTTCAATCTCCTATGGTTAATGTCCCACACCCTACCTTCTCTGACAGCGCCTCCTCCAGCGTGGCCAAGGCAGTGTCTGTGTTACTGGAGTCCGTCTGCAGAGACTTGATCCGGTCCTTGAGGTTCCCCAGCTGTTTCTCTTTATCCCTCAGCTGCTCCTGCAGGTTTTCAATCTGCCTCATAAAGTTGCAAAATGGAATTTGTAATCCCGGGAAGAAGGAAAAATACATTAATAAAACAAAAAAAAAAAACAATAGGTGGAAAAAATCTGCTGGAAAATGATCAATTGTCTGAGTTCTATATTGTAGATTAAGTAGACCAGTATTTTTTTTTTTTTTTTTTTGTGGGGGGCAACGGTTTTCATGAAAAGAATATTATGTTTTATTAATTTAATATTCACTAAAATAAAAAAAATAAAAAACCATTGAATTATTTGTGAATATTTTTCTAAAAAGTGCAGCATGCAGGCCTCCTGAAGGCCATCATAACAGAAGTAAACTCTTTTGTGGATTCAGCTTTCTTTGGAATACGACATTCCAAGTTAGTTCCTGTCCAGACAGACAGGCACCATGTGACAATCAAACTGCCAAAACTGCCTAAAAATGTGTCTTGAGTCCTTTGAGACCAAAAACAACAAGATAATCCTGTTTTAACTATTAACACTCATATAATTTGATGATCTCTGTTATGTGGATTATGAAGTATTTTATTTGGTCATCTATAGGACTTGTAACGTAGGCTGATGCAAACTTTGTTTTATAGGGAAACCCACTACGTTCTTTAATCAAGTAATAACAGAGGCACACTGAGAGGCCAGAGATAGATTACGCCTCTGATATTTGCATATCCGGATTCATTAGAACATGATAACTTCACCCAGTCCTAAAAGAACCCAACCTATAATTTTGGTCACTCTACTACTCTACGCCAAGTGACCTGAATGGAGCAAAACCAGCAGGTTTTTTTGAGAAGAAACTTGCATCTCTTCTACACCTGCCTGAAGACCACGGAGGCCTAAAGCCCCATTCCTGAAGCATCCTGCCGGTAATGGAACATTCCACCCCTTCTCAACCCATCAAACCAGAACCAGATCTCCAGACCGCTTAGTGAGGAGTATGCCATTCACTCATTTAGTCACGGCTTGGTGGTCAGAGTAAAGATTAACTTTACTTTCAAAAAGGTCAAGTCTTTGCCAACATTTGAGACCCCTTTGAGGTTCCCTTCTCGACTCATCACTTACATCTTTTCATACAGATCACACACTCGGTGCACCTCTCATCTCAGTATTTTATTCACAATATTTTGCTTTTCTTTTATTATTTGTAGTTTATTAGTTGAAAGCTCGTGTCTATGTTTTGCATACGCCGATTGCTTTTCAATAGTTTGCTCTTATTTCCTGCTTGTTTTAAACTCATTCTATTAGAAAAATATTCAAAGGACATTGTTGTTAAGATTTCGTAGTAAAGCCCCTTCAAACAGTATGAACTGCCTAAGGCTGAGACTGTTAAACTGATTATTACTGTATTGATTGTAGGTAACGGCTGATAACTAATAAGTCATATTTTTCCTTGATTATGAAGGTGCTGCTCCAAGGATATTTTTTTAGCAATTTCCAGTTTAGCAAAATTAATCATTTTCAACCAACTTTGGGAAAGAATATTTTCATGTTCATCCCTTTCATGCTACAGAAGAAAAGTTAGAAGCAGATTAGCAAGCAAATTTTAGCAGATTTTAGAAACAGAAAACAAACTAATGTCTTTTCAAAAGTGAAGTTATTTTTTGTTGTTTTGCTTTCATCTGAACCCCAGAAGTTTAGCACTCCAGGCCACTTTCAGAACTAGAAGCATGCTCCCTCCATGCGTTTAGCTTCTGTCTTTGTCCTGTTTGAGTTAAACATTCATTTACATAGTGCACAAGTGTTCTGTGTTTACCCCCTGCTGAACTTCATGCAGGATAAGACATAAGAACACTCAAACAGGAAAAATAAAGAGAGTCATTAAAAAAATGTTGCTTGTGAGTTGCCACCCATTTAAAGCCTTACATTTCTGAGTGAAGTTACACAACATACTAGAGGTAAACACTGGTTTCAGCTTTAACGTCCTTAAAGACCCACTCTGATGAAAACTGTGTTTTTGTTGTTTCTAAAAATATTCCTGTGGCATTTTTCTCATGGTGGAGGATATATATAAAGAAAATTAATCTCAAAATTGCCTTTTTGAGTACAGTATTTCTTAATTCAAATTGTTGTGAATCAGGAGCAGAGAATAAAATAAACTGTAAAATGTGTAAATAGATAGATGACGGGAAGTAGGGGCGGGCTTACTCAGCACTAACGGTCCCGTCCTCTACTCATAAGTCAATTTCAAATAAACCCCTGCCACTCTACAGAAACTATGTCCTAGAAAACAACACAAGTTTTTTTCATTTTATTTTAGTTAAAAACAGCAAGAACATAACTAAAACACCACTCAGAACACTTTGAAAATAGATCAAAAGATGATGGTTTTCTCAGTTTTCAATCTCACCTTTTTCTGTAAGACATTAATCTTCCTTTCCTTGACTTCAAGCATGTCCTTCATGTCCCTGATTTCTCCAGCGAGGGTTCCCTTCTCCTCCGTCAGGTCCTGTAGCTGCTTGGTTTTCTTGTTCAAGAAGGATTCCTTCTCCTCTAAACGGAGACGCAAAGCGTCCACCTGAAGCAAAACAAACCATAGGAACTTACCAAAAAAGTCTCCCTTAAAAGCACTTACATTGAGAACCTCATGCTTTTTATTAACAAGTCAGAGACTTGCAACATTCCTCTCCTCCAACTCAACAAAAATGTCTGAAACAGATTTAACCTCTTAGGACCCGAGTTAATATAAGTCACAGGGCCCCAGTCAAGCAGAATGAACTACTGTGGTAATATAGCCCAAAATGTGATGTGTCCACACATGAGAATGCCAAGTTTTTAGAGGTTAAAGAAAGTTTTTCCAAAGTGGGATAGACAGAGCGTATCAGGTTACCAAACACAGGTGAGGGTGCGGTTACCTCTGTCTGTAGGATGGCAGCACGTTGCTCCTTGGCAGTGAGAGATTCTTTAAGCACCTCGATATGCTGTTTGCAGTCTGAGTTCTGATTGTTGAGGGTCTCTAGCTTTGTCTGAAGAGCCAGCAGCTCCGATTCCTTCTTTGACAACTCCTGCTTCAGCTGATCAATCTGAACATTAAACAAAAGGCAAACCTCTTTAAGCGTCATGACTGCGCTTGTGTGAGAAACCTCCTCCGCCCAAACAGTGAGCTGCTGGAGTTGCACTATTTTTATCAACGTGCTTTTCTTTCATTAAAAATGCATTTGGGACTGACTCCTGCATTGATCATGTTTTATACATCCTCTTTATTCATGATTGATGAAAAGAGGGCTAAAAATAGATAACAAAACTGCTCTAGCTGCCTAGCTGATGAGTGTGAGGAGCACTTTGTAAAACAAAAGTGAAAAAAGAGCAAATTCAGAAAAAATCAAGATATAATAAATGTAAAGTTAGATTACTATGACAAATCTGGTAAGTTTAGATTAAAAAAAATTTCCTCTTTAACTCTAATCATGACAGAAAAGTTTGTACGCATGTAAATTCTTACATTTCACATCATTTGGATTTTTTTCTGAGGCAATAGTTTACTGCATCAGTTGTCACAGGCTTCTACCTTGGTCTTCATAAACTTAGAGTGGTTCTTGTAGACCTCCATCTGTTTGATCTCCTCCTCTCTGTCCTCTGTGTTCAGTAAGCTGTTAGCCTTCAGCATTTGGATCTCATCCTCCAGATCTCGGATATTGCGCTCCAGAGAGGCAATTTTGGTGTCCTGGAGACAAAAATGCACAGGAGATACACCTCAAAACCCAGACCGGCCTGTCCACAAAAGCCATGTTGCAACTAAACTGCAGAGAAGAGTCCGAAAAGGGTGAAAACTGAGGAGCTTCAAAAATACTCAGACAGAGAGAGTCGCAGAAAATGGGGGAGCAACAGAGACAGAAAGTGAACGGAGGAAGCTTTTTGGACTGGTTGAGAACAACTGCACAGTCGGTGAAACAAAGCTTTCTACCCTTCTCCTTGCAGGGGCTCAAAGTATTAATCACCATTGGGAAATATTGAGCACACATCCAGCACAGACAGATCCTCCAGGACTGTGGAAAAATGTTCAGAATGGAAAAGAAAAAGTAAGCAGCTGCAGCTTGTGCAGTTGCTGCTTGCAGATAAATGCAGAATCCTCTCTCTGGACTGCGATTGGGAGCGCTGCTTTAGCTTCACGGCTTCTTAAATAAATAATACAACGTCTTCGAGATTAGCCATGGTTCATCTCCCTGTCCAGCAGAGCATGCAGAAACCTTGTTCTTTCCCGTCTTGCTCTCTTTTTAAGACTCTTTCGATTTTCTTTTAGTGTCTCTGAACTTGTGAACTTGTAGTCGTTGGCGGGCTTTGTGGTAACCTTCAGCAGAGGACCGTTTTTAATGTTTCGTAATAAAGAACGGCAGATCTGAGAGGTTTGTGTCAATGCGAGAGCACCGCACACACACATGCACTTTGCGGTTCTTCTGCACCTCACCTAAGACTCTGTGTTACGAGAAGAAAGCCAAGTGAGCTGACATTTCTGCAAACGACACAAGACGGCGTACCTTAAGAGGTGGTTTTATTCCATCCACATGTGTCACTGGTGCATCAACCTAGTCAGTAAATCCTGCTCTTTATCATTCCTTGCATCTGTATGTATCTCTGTCTCTCTACCTTCCTGCATACTGGCCTCTCACTGTCATAAACAACCACACCTGTTTCCATGGCAGCAGCAGGCAGGCTATATGCTGTGCACTGTCTCCGGTGAGTGAAGAGGAGAGGGCGGGAGGGATATAGACCAAGAGAGGGAGGGAGGATTATTCGTGCTTCCATCAGCATCAACAGAGCGATGGGAAAAGGAGAGATACAGGGTCTTCCTCTATAGCACAGGAGGGGGTGGGACTTTCCTTCCCCTGTATGAAAATCAACAAGCTCCGTGAGCCCTGATGTCACGTGACCGAGCCTGAAGAGGCTGGGGCTTGCACAGCGCCGATCCAGCCGAAGAGGGGCTGTGTCAGCTCAGCGATGATGTCATGATTTATTTTGAGGAAGTGATGTCAGGCCTCTGCAGTGAGGCTGGGGGCGTCTACGGCAGCTCTGTGGCTCGATGCTTTTGAAATTTCTACAGTTAAAACCAGCTGCTACAAAGGTAAACACACGAGGAATCATTTCCATCCTTTGCTAAAGAAAATAAGCACATTTGGACATCATGGTTTGTTTTTTTAAGTTTTCAAACAAAATGTCTCCAAACTTGGGTGGGGTCAACTCCACATGCGTAAAGGTTCTTTCATTTTTTTAGGATGATGTGATGCAATGCACATCCTTGTCTCTGCATTAAATCTACAAGCAAATGCAAACACTTTTTTTTAAAAATAAATACAGAAAGTAAACTTCAAAAGTGCTAAACAAACACTTATCTGTGTGTACAACTTGCCATATAACCTTAGTTTCTCCGTTTACCACACCTTTTCCAAAAAGGAGAAAGGAGGAAATGGGAGAAATGCTGAATGGCTGCATTGTTCTGCCTTTCTTCATATTTACACACCAGCTTTGTGATCTGATACGAGGCGACCTACAAACGTGCTGACAACTGACTCAGCAGCATTCGATTCGGAAGACAGGGCTTTCAAAACCTAACTGGTTAACAAATCACACAGCTTGTGGACATCAACCGTTCCAACTCATGGACACACAACGTCTGCTTCTTGATGATTGAAAGACAACCATAAGGGACAATCGTAGTTCATGTGAGGTTTTCAACCTGTTTACAAAACAAGGTCTTACTTTCATCTCTATAATGGTCTGCAGGGCCTTGGTTTTACTAGGGTCTTGATGAAGCTGATTTCTTCTGTGAAGTTCCTTCAAGAAAAGACAAAATAATATCCTAAGCTCCGATAAGGCGATAAATTTCACAAAACAATGTAAATTAAGTCTGTTTTTAAGCATGCACGATGTCTCACAAACAAGCCTGCAATTTTCAGCTGGCATTAAATAACACATAGGATACAGCAAAAAAAAGAGATTTTTTTTCATGCTCAGCACTGCCATCTAGTGACAACAACACAAAACACTGTCCATCCATTTTCTAAATCTGTTTCATCCTGTTTGGGGTTTGTGGAGGTCTATCTTAACTGAGTTGCCACATGTTCATGGCTGTTTATCATGCAAACGCATGCAAAAATTGTAGACAAGTCAGAGCCACCGCTCAAAAACAGAGAAAACCCACTGATCCATTGGGAGAGCGTTTTAACTCTACAAACCCAAAATGAAAACTTTTAAGATGAAAGGCAACAGTAACAACAGCCAGGAAGCCATGCAGTCACAAAACAACTCACTTGGATTGACATAAGAATATAAACTAAAATCTACCTCTCTTAGATGGATGTTTTCTTTCTCTTTCTGATCCAAGATAACTTCCAGGTGTCCAAGCTGGGCTTCTGCTTCGGCAATACGTCTGGCTCGCTCCTGCTCCTCCTCCTCCGACGCCCTGCCTGGCCCAGGAGGGAGACCTTTGCTCTGCAGCATCTCGAGCAGCTGCTTTATTGACTCGTCTCTGGCCCCCAGCGTCTGCTTCTGTGTTTCAATCCTTAGCTCCATCTCTTCCAGGGTCTTCCTCAGTAAAAACAGCTCCTTGGCTTGCCTGTCGTGTTCAGCCTGCAGCCGGCGGAAGTTCTCTTCTGTCAGCTCGATGGTGGTAAAATGCTCGGAGCCGGAGCGGTTCCCGCTCTCCTGCTGCAGCAGATGGTTGAGGTCTCGCTGTGTCCGCAGCTCGTCCTGCAGAGCCTGGATGGTCATCTGAAGATGCTGATGAACACATGCACAAACACATGCATGTATACACACACAGACTCCACAGGTCACAGTACAATCATTTAGAAACAAGAATACAGGAAGCACTTTTATAAACTCAGGAAAAAACACACAAAAACACTCTTCTTAAAGACCCACTCCGATAAAAATGGTGTTTGTAACATGTTTTTGTGACTTTTTTTCTAATGACCGAAAATTCCGATTAAAATTGCATTTCTGAGTAATTTTTTAAATTATTGTGAATGAGGAGAAGACGAAAAACAGCAAAAGATTGTAGTTGTTGCATACAAAATTCAATCGGTGGGTCACAAGCCCCCTGCTCCGCTCCATTCTGATGCATCCACTTGCAGACAATAGATCTGCGTATGTATGTCTTTGTTGTTCAGTGACAGGGAGGGGAAGAGGGGATGGCGTTGTCCCGCACCAACGACTCGAAGGCGAATTTCTAACTCAGTCCTGCCGCTCTGCATAAACTATGTTCTAGAAAACGACACAAGTTTTTCTTATTTTGGCTAAAAACGGCAGAATCATAAACAAAAGACAACTAGGAATGCTAAATCAAAAGATGATCGGAGTGGGACTTCAAGTGAAATTCACTAATAATTTGGTAACTTCACAACAGCAGATGAAAATTGTGGTATGCTACGTACCTTGTGCCAGCCTTTAAAAAAAAAAAAGCATCTAAAGTTGTTAAAAACGCAACAAAATGTTTGTTTAGAACCCAGAGATGATCCAAAACAGCTCTTCAGGATCTAAAACAGGAATTTCACCACTTTAGGAGAAACTTTGCTGAATTTCAGTCACAAACAGACTGATCCCTGTGGTACACTGAGAAAGTTCCAGAAGGGTTGTTCCACATGTCTGCCATCAGCAAAGCACCTGAAGCTGTTTTGGAGTCCCCCCTTTTTCCAACATGGTAAACTGAGAAGTTCCCTTTACTTTGTCATCAATGCATATTTGGCTCTCTGTAAACATGTTGGTTCTAAGTTAAGCAGAATCCTTTTTGGGCCACCATCTGTCAAGAATGTTCCTCTATTTGCATTTTTCCTCTCCCAAACAAAGATAGATGGAACAAAGAATGATCCATGCACAGAAAATGGCCCAAATCAGGCACTGTGCTGGGGCAGGAAACAATGTTGTAAAAAGCAACTGCAAGTTGCAGGTATGTCTCAGTTCCCTTCAGTCAAATATAGTCCTAAGAGCTAAATTTGAGTCCAAATTCCTTTTGAGTCATTTTACAAAAACAGGACATCCAAAAAATATATAAAAGTTTGATTAAATAACATTTTTCAAACAAATGTGATCAATATTTAGCATTGTAAATTTTTTTAGGCATGGGTAACCATCCTATATTCCTCAGTTTCTGATTTCAAAAGGTTCTTCTATGGCTCCCTGGACTGCTTGATGCTGACTAACTATTCAGGGTGAGCTGGAAAACAGGCAGGGTTGTGGCTCTTGAGGACCAGACCTGGCCAACCCTGTTCTATGGGATAGCAAGAACAGAAAAGAGAAAAAGTCACTTCAATATGGACCGTCTTGAAACAAGAAACTGTATTTTTGTCTAAATGATAATTATGACCAATTTTTGAGACCAGAATTAGGAACACATGTCTGGTGCGCAATCCCAGCCAATCTCCCAGACTTTAAAGTTTACACACAAGAGAAAGGTTATGTGAATCACATGAAAAATAAATTGATTCAACCATAAACTTATCAACGAATGAAGTTTGTTTTAGTGTCAGGGACTTTCTGCAACACCGACAGGAAAAGTTTGGTAAATCTGTGTTTCTGGTTTAGGACATTTCTAACCACATATTTAAGCACTTTGTTAATTATGAAATGGATTATGGGGGGAAAGGTTGTTATATTCACAATGAATTCAAAATAATACAAAAATCCTCTAACAAAACAAACCTTTATCTTTACTGAGGTTTTATTCTATTTTATTATAATAATAAAAAAAATACAACAACTATTAAGCATGTTATTTCTTCAAGAACTTTTTAATTTCTCTAGTTGCTTCAAAACTCTACCACTACATTTGAATAGGACACACTTCTTACTGTGTTATGTTTTATATAATTAACCAACTGATTTAAACAGATAAACAATAGTACGCAAGTCTAAAGGAAAAGTATTCCAACAAAATGATTACTGTGATGGATTTTTGCTTATTGTGTTTCTATAAACTGAGAAAAAGTTAAAAAAAAATGGTTTGAAATAAAGTCACCAAAGCTAAAGTTGAGTTTTAAATCTTTTTATATTTTGTTAGGACTAGTAAAGTAACCAGGTCCAAGTCTGGAGTCAACTCAAGTCAAGTTTATGTTACATCCACACCTCTGATAGAAATGGACACAAATAAACAAACAACTTGTACTTTACAAGGAAAAGGTTCAGAGAAAGAGGAGCCGGACAGAATGAAGGAAAAAGGCATATAGTTCTTCTGAGGATCTGAAGGGTTTGAAGGTGAAAAGGTTTCATGGTGCAAAGGGATTGCCAGGTGTAAAAACACGCCACACTAAAGGTGACTCTATGTTGTGCACGCAACACATGGTGCAAACATAGGGACAAACCTTGGTTCTCCTGGCATCCAGCAGCTGCAGAGCATGGACAGAATGAACAGAAAAACAGATGTATGCTGAAACACAGTGTCAGAGCTTGATGCAGCAGAGATGGGTGATCAGCACAGACCAGTCACATTTTAAATGGAGGTGAGTTACATCATATTTTTTTTCACAGCAAACATTTTTTTGTTAATCATAACTTTTACATGTGTATAACACATTATTCCATTTCAACTTCTTATATATTTCAATCATCAAACAAACAGTATTGACTAAATGGATCTTTGTGTTGTTATTGGACTCATGTCTGCCATGGAAAACACAAGTGAAAGCTAAATCTACTTATACCAGGAAGACCTTTCTGGAAAGAGTTGCAAAAATACTAACCGGAAATATATTCATTTACACAGACCAGAATTTCTGACTAAAACATTCAGAGTCTATATATTTGTATTAATTCATCATGAAATAAAACATATATATATATTTTTTGTTTTGTTTTGTTTTTTTACTTGAAAATTTAGGCAAGGAAATTCTGAAATGTTAATATCCAGTCACTACCTTGGCAAGAAAATGTTTATAGTGAAAACGTTTTTAACTTTTTTTTTGGCGCTTGCAAAATATCTCTTACTTGCTACTTTAGAAGATTTTTAAAAAAAACATATATATTTTTTAAATTGTTAAGATATAAAATAAACAATTATGAGCACCGTTTTAGGAAAAAAGACTCAACAAGATTGTAATTTATTCCATTCCAACCACAGGGGGGCAGCATTTTAGCTGAGAGCACAGGCTGAAATTCAGCTGACTGCTGTTCTCCCCACACTTTACATCCAACACCCCCTCTGATCCTATGAATTCACACATGACTAGAAACTGCACACATGACTAGAAACTGCATCTTTCATGATATTTTACATATAAATTAAAACCAAATTATAAGTGTTGCATAAAAAATACAAACCTTTTTACGTGGTAATGTTAATAGGTTATACTTCAAATGTAACTGTAATAGTGTGCGTGTTATTATTCTCTGCTGTTGCGGTATTTTAACCTAATTTTTTTAATTCTTATTTTTTCCTCTTCTACCAATTCAGCTGTGATCAATAACCATCTTGGAATTAAACTAGAGGAGACAGTCCAATGATTCCATTTGCATAATTGCTCTGTAGTTTAAAATGACTTTCCCTCTGTGTTTTGCAGTCTCCAGCAGCAAAGCTTCACTTCCCGTGACTCGCTCATGACTCAGCGGATGTGTTCACTCTGTTTTATGGGAAGGCCTCTGTTTCTCTTACTGCCAAGCCAGAAAAAAAAATTTATGTAACCCCTTTTTCTAGAATGAAGGGGAGACATTCAGCTGCAACGATGTCTTCTATGAATAAGACTGGAGCTTTCGAGGGCTTCCAGCTGTCAAAAAAACTTTTAGTGAGGAATCAAGAAATCCTGCTGAGAGAGATAAAAGGCAAGGAGTCCAAACCAGCCAGCATTTTACATGCTCCAACAGAATTTTGTGCTGATCTGCCAACAACGTTTCTATACTTGATTAAATGACCAGCAGTTCTGAAAGAGAAGGAAACTTAACAAAATCCAAAAAGTTCCAATTAGGATTAAGAAGCCTGAATCAAAACCAGCAGGTGTTACTCACACAGAAAATGTACTATTAGTTAGAGGCTTGCAATGAGTTTTAAGTGCTCAATAATTTGTCTTAACCCTATAACTGCCTTCTCAATCAAACGTTAGAGGACATTTCCATCCATCCACCCTCAGAACCTGCTGGATCTCTTTCAGGATTATGGAGCAGCTGGAGCCTATCCTCGGCTACTGCAGGGTGAAGACTGGGTACACTCTGAACAGCTTACTAGTTTGCAAAAATAGATCAAAAGATGGTTGGAGTGGGACTTTAAAGATTTTTAAAAATATAGCAGCATTAAATATCAAATAACTACAGAGAAAACAACAAAAACAGCATTACAACACTCGTCACACTATATCAATGCTCCTTTGACTCAATATTAACCTTAAACTGAAAAATATCCAACTCAGAGTTTCTGATAACTAACCTGGTATTATCATCTTTCCTCATCTTTCTTAATCTGGCACCACGTCGCACCTAAACTATGAAAAATAATCTGTCTGTGGACCAAACAAATTGCCGCATGTGCTGTGTTTGCAATCTGGTGTAGGAGAAAATGAAATGTTCTGTGTTTTAGAGATGGACTCTTCAACCATGAGCCTTGTTTCTCACCACATCCCAATTCTCTGTGTGCTGCGTGTTGTGAAGCCTGACAATACACAATTACACCCACACCAACAAGGCCTGCATTTAATCTTTTCTACTCAGGGAGGTGAGAGAAGCAGAGCTGTAAATGCACATGCAGTCAGTTACGCAGATTATCTTATATATCCTGTTTTTCTGGAATAAAGACAAAATTTGCAAAAGACGTGTAAAAATGATGCCCATATTTATAAGCTGCAAGCTGATGATTACTGGTATGTGAAATTCAATAGATCATCTGCAAGTTACAAATCGGGTAAACTTGAGGTGTTTAATGCAGGGCTTCTCACATGAGAAGATGGGCATTCCTGTGTCGCTGAGAGCTTCTCTGACTGAAATCTAATCTTGGACTGTTGAGCTGGAAAAGACCCCCAACATTCCTCTTATTCATTGTGCTTTGTTGTTCTCTGATTCAGTCTTTAATCTCACAAGCCTCTCAGGAAACCTTTCTCTGCTCTTCTGTAGTTCTTCTCTTCTCAAGTGAACATAAAGAGAAGAAAAGAATGGTCACCTAAACTGCATCCTTCCCTCTGGACAAAATGGCAGCTGGCTGAAGAGAGACTATTTGTTTCATACTGTATTGAAAAAGCAGCTTTAGTGGAGCCAAAGTTAAGCTAAATATATAGAAAAATATCTACTTTATGCTCTAGAAACACTGATAAGGTATATTATAGCCAACCAACCAGAAATGAAATTATATGGGATCAAATCAGGAACATCTTGAAGTAAATAAAAAAACAGATGGTGAATTCGAAAAAAAAGAAAAATTAAATTTAAAAACAGTTTACACAATGTAAGTACTGTAAAGTTGAAGAAAATGTAGAAAAAAACAGTAAATTTAACAAATATGTATTTCAAACAGTAGAAACATTGAAAATTTGAAAAAAATGTTTTTAAATATTTATATAACTTAAACTTTTATATTGAAAACTTAAAAAAAGAAACTACATTTAAGCAAAACGTGTTTTTCAAACTTTTCAAACATTTTTGTAAATATTAAAAGTAATATTAAAGTAAAATTAAGCTCAACTCAGAAAATGAAAAATCTGAAATGAAACTGTAAAATGACGACAAACAGAGAACAGGGATGGAAAAAAACAAAAATTGAGAATACAAAACAGCAGCTGTAACAAGTAATATTTTTTGCTAACAGTTATAGGGTTATGGTTATATTTTTTTAATTCAAGTTTCAAAATGTTCAGTTTTTTCAAAATGTTTCGATATATTTCTAGTTTAAAAAATATTTAAAATGTACAATTTCTTTTTTCAAATTTTTACTGATTCCTTCATTGACAACATGTCCTTTAGTCCTTTCGATTTTAAAGCTATTTTTTAATGTTACCTTTTTTTTATTTACAATCTGGTTTTTCACTCACCTGAAGCTGATCCTGATTTAACCCCATAAATTAACCTCCAAAGCAGAACACACAACAGACTGCAAGGTGCTCAGATCAGATGAACACAACCCCAAAAGCCTGAGTGCTATAAATAAAACAAAGCTCCACATGCTGCCATGAGGTGTCACATATGTGCTTCCATGGAATGGTGTGCGAGATGGCCTCTGCCTCCATTTTTGCAGAAAGTGTTGATTGTTGCTGACTGTATGGTTGAGCAGCAGCCATGACTCAGTCAGATATGGTCTGCTCTAGCTCACACAGCCGCCTCCAGCAGCTCTTGTCCAGTTTCAGAAAACAAAAGTTCAGATGAATTCAAGTAAAAAACACCACAGCCTGAGGTAGTTTCATGTTTCAATAAAACACATGAAACAGTTCTGGGCGAATTGTTATCCCCAGTCATGGACCTCACTTGTCTTGAGTAATGCTCTGCGGGCAGTGGTTGGTATTTGCCACCACTAAAAAGCTGCAGTACATCACAAGGAAAGCAAAACTTCAACACCTGAATGATTTGTTACTACATTAATTAATCATGTTCTGTTTTTCCAATTATTTGTCATCGATGGACACAAGCGAACAGTCAGAGGCACCTGATAAACCAGAAAAGAAAGACTGATGTGACATTTGGCCTGAAATTACTGCATTATTAATGAAGCTGCTGCAGGCCCCATGGGTGTGACCAAACCATCCCACTGTAAGAAAGCACTTACATAAGGATGCCTCACAGGCCTGATATCAAGTAGGAAAAGCCCAATTATAGTAACAAGGCACATCTGCCTTTTAGTTGACATACTTCACTAACGAATCAATCCTACCGGGAGGGATATAATTATCACTAAATGAAGCGGCCGACCAAACACCGAACAAGGCCGCAGATAAACAGACGGCTTTTTTTTAAACAAAAATAGTACCCAGGCGTGGAAGCCCCAGGTGTATGACTTTGACTTCATATTTGAAACATTTAGTTCCAACAAAGCATGAAGCCAAGACACACACAAAAAAATCTATCAGGGTTTCTGAGAGCATTTTTAAAAAGTAGTGAAAATTACCTTGATGGCGACTGTAGTTTTAGGCACACACCAAGTTCAGTTTTTATACATTTTAGATAAAAATGTAAAATGATCAAAGTACTGTGGGTTCCACTTATGTGAAATATCAGTTGGTTTAACAATTCTACCTCTTCAGCAACCATCTGTTAAAAGCACAGCCTCTTCCAGCTCCAATGAAACAAGTTCATTTGAAAGCACTTTTAGGAAAAGAGCGTGCATCCCAGCGCAGGAAGACAGGTGCCCAGCGATGCTAAAAGCATCCTGCAACGACCTTGAAGGGTGGAGCGACAGCGTCTGCCTGTTAAAGTAATGAGCGCCCCACTGGCTGATCTGTCGAAGTATACAACACCAAAACACAACGACAGGAGCACCGGGGGACCGGCATGGCTGCCACCAACTGCTGGCCAAACTCTGCCTCTTCCGTTCCTCAAGCAATAAGTTGTATTATGACCCAACCTTGATTATAAAAGGCTGGGGGGTGTAACAATTAATAGATTAATTGATTTATATTCCTACAATCCAACCAGATCAATCTGTCTGAGGCAAGTTGTTAATCGCATCAACCTATACCATTATAAAATCATTTCAAAATGAAAGAAGTTGATTATATTGATATTAGAAAATACCATTTGGATTGAGACAGAATAGTTTTTTTTTTACTATTTTACCAATATTGACAATAATTCGTATCAGCAACCACAAATAATTATATGAATCAAATTGTAAAAAAGATGAATGCTGAACAGCTCCATCTGACTACTCAACAACAGACCAGCGTGTCATGTCTGTGATCGGACACGTCCAGCTTCACCAGAGGCTTTACGCTGTCTGTAGCGAGTCAGCTACAGTCACTGAGGTTTGATTAAAACACCTTCAGAGTCAGAAATGGGCAAGGCCACAAGCATTCTGATGCATCACTTGTAGACAAATAGATCCATTAAAGTCTTCATCTTTCTCGTTTGAGCTGTATCTGTCTTAGACTTGATAGCTGGATAGCTGATTGCTCTCAGATTTTTTTTTCTAATCTTTGCTAAAGTTAAGTTGAGCTTGTGAGGTGTTATTTTCTAGCAGGAGAGAGTGTAAACAAACAGTTGATGGGAAGTTAGGCTACTTCCGTGCCAACAGCAGCCCTCAACTCAGAGGCGAATTTCTGATGAACTCCTGCGGCTCTGTAGAAACTGTAATAAAAAACAACACGGCTTTATTCACTATGGCTTAAAATGACATCATTCTAATTAAAAGACCACTGGAATTGAGTTTACAATAAATAAAAAATATAGTTGGAGTAGGACTGTAAGGATGATTTTTCTGATCGTACAGTAAGCTTAGGTGGAATAGTTTTTTCTGAAAAGAAAAGCCGTGAGGATCAGAGGGACAAGGGTAGGAAAATGATCCGAGTCAAAGGAAATCAAAGCGAGCGGAAGGCAATAGAGGCAAACAGGGGCAGAGAGTGTTTAAGTGTCCTTGACATTTGTCTCTGGGCCTCGTGCCTGCTCTTGTCAGTAAGTGATTTATCTGGGCCACGACTGCACCCCCCACACACTGAGGTAAGCAGAAAAAACTATTTGACATCTCTCCCTGTGGGACCAATCTGCTGAACCTGTGAAAGTAAACTAAAATCAAGCAATGCTGAAACCAAACTGTGTTAATCTCAACAAACCTGTTGACAGCTTGGATTTATACTTCCTTTAGCTAATAACTCCAAATTGAAACAAATATTATGACATTTTGTGCTACAGAAAACTTTTTCCAGAAGGGTTTCCTAAAATCTTTTTATAAAACGGCTGTATTAAAATGCAGATTTCTTGGACTGAGGACTTTGGCCTATAGCACAGACGAGATAGGTGAAACATTCAAAGAAAAATGAATGTTGGCCACAAACAGACAAGCAGCAACTGAAAGCAGCAGTAAGTAAGTCATGACAGCTCAGGGAAATGTTCTCACCTGGTTCTCCTCATGAGTGACCCTCATCTGTTCTTTAAGGATGGATGTGCGAGCAGCTTCTTCTTTCCTCATGATCCTTTCTTTTTTCAGCTCCGGACTCCAGAAACTCTTGATGCTGTTCGTAGAGGATCCCAACTTACTGTCTTTTAAGTCAAGCTCTCGCCGCAGCATCTCATTCTCCCTGTGCATCTCCCTGAGCTGGGCCTGCATCTCCAGCAGCTCCCCCCCACTTCCCCGCACCGCCTGCCTCAGCAGGGCAGAGGGCACCCCCTGGTGGTGATGGGGGTGCAGCATGGAGATAGAGCCCAGGTCACTGTGAGACAGCAGGTCAGCGTGGGGCAGCCCCACTGAAGCAATATTGGGACTGCTGCCCATGGCTGTGACTCGACCCCCGTACATGGCTCGATTAGTGGCCCGACCCAGAGTCATAGTGCCTCTTGGGTAGGTGGCAGTGGAGCCCACACCTTCATGGTCACTCAGGTACATGGGCCCTGAAGTAGCATAGGCAGCATTGAGGGACTGGATGTTCTCCATGGAGAGCGTCTTTCCCCCCGCACCACCCCCGCTCCCACTGTGTGCCCGTCGATGGCCAAGCCTGGGGGACCGTGGTAGGCGCGGGGACCGTACGGGGCTGCTCTCTACATGGCCAACAGCTCTGGAACTGCTGTACATGTCCTGTGATTCAGCAGTGCAGCCGCCAAAGAGTCCTTAGGAGGGGCGTGTCCGAATGAGACTGCTCCGCCTCTCTGAACCACTTACTTCATGTTTGAAGAGGTGGAGCACATCAAAGTCAGATCTGGAGAAACAGAGCACCATCGGTCAGGTTAACAACTTTCTACAGTGTTTAAAGAGACAGTAAAAATGAAAATCCACTGATATCTTTGTTTTCCTCGTCCGAGCTGCAGCCTGGATGTATGACTGGATAGCTCTGATGTTACTTTCCGTCTATTTTTTTTTTTTTTTTTTAGTACTCTAATGCTAACTTGGACTTGTGAGGTGGAGTAAGCTAGCGGGAGAGAGTTTAAACAAAGGGGTTGATGGGAAATTAGACGAGGCTAACTTCTAGCAGTCTTGCCCACAAGACCACTGGGAACATTTTTTTCAAGCAGTGCTAATAATTAGTTTATTAACCCCTTGACATCTGAGTTTATTTCTAGCTATGAAAAAATGTTTTTCAATCAAGAGGTGTCAAGGGGTTCAGATCCCATTTCAGTTGATAAAAAGGAATTTCCCAGCTTCCTCGCAGGTCATTTCTCCTCTACAATGAATCCCAATAAAGCTTAAGTTACAGGAGAGACACACATTTTCAACCCCACAGTGTATTCTGAAGCATATCTGACTGGGAACACTTCTCTACCTGACAAAACATAATCACGGGAAGACCACAAAGCGCCTAAAATAATTAGAAACCATTTGTAAAAAAAAGTAATTTAGACTGGGTATTGAACAAGGCAGTGCCACTTTTTATCATTTTTTATAACTATCTTTTTTTTTTTGTTAACACAATAGTTCTCAGTTTTAAAAATAACCCCTATCCTGCTGGGCAACAAGGGCTAAAATAGAAAATCTAGTAATAAAATCTTAATGGTGCAATAATGGGCCTAAATGAATTCAAAGATAAATTACTGTTCATGATTTATTTATATCAAGTGGCATTAAGAGAGCATGGCTGATATTTTTAGTTTAAAACAGAAAGGCCTTTTACAGAATAAGGTAAAGACACTAAGATGTGTTGAAAATGTCACATTGGATTCAGTCATGAATGTTAAAAAACATTAAAAAACTAACAGGTTCTATCATCTTTTCCTGTTCTGGTGACTCGTGTTCTTCCAATTTGGTTTCCATGGTGATTTGATCTGTGGTAACGCAGACACATCACCTCAGTCGCCTGACAAAAATGATAGAATAAGTTTGCAAAGGGTTGGTAAAATTAAAAAAAAGTGACTGGTGGCTGCCCTGAGGGATGTAAAGCTAATTCTAGCCCAAAAAAGTGGGTGGATTTTAGCAACTTTCAGTCATCGTATGAGAAGGAACACCTGAGGCGTAGCACAGCATCTAAAGAAACAGATGTCTAAAAATGGCATCTTAAGGCTCAAATATTAAAGAGCAGACGATATGCTCTCATGGTCAGTGGAAAACGACCCTCCTTTTGTAAGAAGTACTAATATGTTTCTGCTTAAAGAACTGCAAAATCTTAACTACTGCTGGTAAATGTTTAGTCCTCTTTTTTAATGGCTCTGTGATGACCTGTGGGTGTATTTTTTAGGAGGAAAACAGCTTTTAGCTGGGGGCCGTGTAGACAAAATACCATAATCTTCAACTAAATCCCCTCTCCTCACTGTTCCCTCTGATGAGCCTCAGAAACGTTTGATTTTTGAGGACACTCTCGGTCTTGATAAATCAAGTCAGTGGCTCACAGTGGAGCTACCATGCATGCTTGAGTCAGTGTTTGTCAGCTTTTGTCCATGTCACCACTGCTGAAACTGACTCAGTCAGTGACTCTCTTGTATATTTTTTGCTCTCAAAGTTGTCTTTTCCGACAGCAAAAACATATGACAAAAACATGCAACAAAGCTGCATTTTCTGGGCTCTTCTTATCCTGTTGGGAATGCTCTGTGCAGGATTCTACCAGAAGAATGAAGGAAATTAAGTGGAGCTGCATCGAGCAGCATTCCCAGTCATCTGGAAAAGGGCTGCTCTTACTTGTGATCTACCACCCTGCTGGTTTCCCTGCTATGAATGCCCTACTTAGTGCCGATCACCTAATTTAGGGGTGGTTCAGTCAATCACAAACTGGAATCAGATGATCCAGCTAACTAACGTCATGTTAGGCAAGGAAAGCTGGGAAACGAGTTTGGATCTTGAAGATCTGCCCTGATCTACATGTGAGGCTTGTGCAGTTTAGTTTGGGGGGGTTTGTGATATTTTTGTTCATGTTTTGAGTTGTCCCCTGTAAGGTTCATGTTAATACTCATCCACAGCTTTTTTAATCATCCATCCATTTTCTAAACCCATGCCGGAGCTGCCGGAGCCTAACCTGGCCACTGGTGGGCGAAGGCAGGATTCACCATGGACAGGTCGCCAGTCTGTCGCAGGACACAGCTTTTTAAAATTTCTATTAATTGTCCTCAGACTATATAGGTGTCTGATTTTAAGTTTGACATCGTTAGGTCGTCTGCTCTGCTTTGTCATCTTTTTGTTTATCCACTGGTTTTGTCATTTTTAGATTCATTTATAACCCCCAAAGCTAATATTTGAGCTAACCCTCTACTCATAGTTAGGCAGAAAAACGATGGTGTTATAACCCAAAATGTGATGTCCACGCATGCAGGTGCCGGGTCTGGTCTTGGGAGTTTATGTTTCTACCATCAAGCGAGGTCTCCTGCATATTGCGTCCTACACCATCAGTTCCTGACAATACGTGATTAAAACAACCCAATGGGTCAATTCATTTGCTTCTCTAGCGTTGCAGTTTTCAAGGATTTGTTTTGAATTTAGAAAGAAAAAAATATCTTTCGATCTTTACATTTTGAAAAATAAATGTGCATTAAAATAATTGATTGTTCACATATAGGCTTTCTTCTTTACACTCATGTACTTCAACTTTTATACTTTTTTATTCTGCATTTAGGCATTGTACTCTAGAGGAAAGTTATGCAATACAAATCAAAACATACTATATGCATATGCATGTAACAAGTAAAACCTGAATTAGAATTTTTGTTGGCTATTTTTAAGTTGTAATCTTATTTTGGTGTGCTCATAAAATTCCTTAATTTTCCAACAATAAAATCCATCAACTTATTTCCAATCTATTGAGAAATGGAAGGTCTCTCATGAAATAAACCCAAGATGATGATATGCAGATGTGAAGGGAAACTATTTTCAAAACGAAATAGTGATATGATTATCTTGTTTCCTTTTGTTTTCCTTTAAGCTCTCCTGAAAAATGAAAAACAAACAACAACAAAACAGCAGCACAGATATTAGATCTGTGTCAAACACAGCAGAGAAAGGGAAGTGATGGAAATGCAACAAAAAAAGCCTATTTTTATATTAAGCTTAAGCAGAAACAGAAGCACAGGGGAGGCCAAGTGCAAGATTTTACCACATTTTTGCTCTGTAGTTCAAATTGCAAATAAAAAAAAAAACACAGTTTTATTTGAATACTATTTGCAAACAAGTTTTGTGTAATTTTTCTTTCTTTTTTTGCAAGGACATTTATGTCATATATATATGCAAAGCACGACTGCAAATGTGTTGACTCCAGGGTCCATCAATAAGAAGACTGTTTTTTGACATTTAGAGAGCAGACATGGCTCGTGTTGATGTGGTTTAAATCAAACTGGTGAAGAAGAAGAGTCCTAATGATCTTAAGCAGTGTCCTTTTGAGGTCACGCTGATGGCGGAGAACACAGGACAGGGAAACCAGAGTGTGCTGACAATAGTTGGTGTGCAGCCATAAGCAGCCGCTTGTGGAGCTGCTAGAAAGCGAGCAACACATGCATCCTCCTCATCAGGTATTCTACTACAGAGCCTGACGCCTCCGAGCTCCCACAGGCTGCACACATCGCTTGATTGGATCAGATCAAATTGATCACTAAATTTGGAATAACATTGTTGTCCTGCTTTCAAACAGAAATCCTTTCGATACATTTTTCGGGGGGG
>BSAI01000073.1:24386133-24471219 GCA_036245035.1 Adrianichthys oophorus | reverse complement strand
GGTTTAAAAATAAATATATCTGTCTACTGCCTTCATGTTGAAATTAGATGTGGCATACGGGGGTAAAACCGAACAATTGACAGCTCTCTGGGCCTTCCTCTCCGACGGCTCCGGCATGGTGCGCGTTCGGCAAAACGAGTCCAAACCGCGGAGAGGAAGCATTTGGAAACCTTTATTTTGAAAAACGCTGTTGTGGGTAATCAACATGGCTTTAAACGTATCTTCTTTGATTTTAAGTGGGCACTGACCGGCTGTCTCAAAGCAATCAGCGACCATAAAATGTTTTTTTTTACGCACGTAGACCGTGCCATGTCGCTCCTACATGAGGCTCAAAAGAAGAGAACATTTCATTTTAAAATGACAAGCAGGGAGAACAAAAGCAAAGAAGTACCTCTATAGATGGAAATTCCTCTTCTTCGCTGCTCTAGACGGTATCTTGTCGCCTCCATTCCCCCAGCAGCTTCTCCCAGCATCCTGCGCTGTCATTGGGCAGCGGGCGCCTCTCTCTCCTCCTCCACACACCAGGGAGCAGCATCACCACTACTGCAAGTGGCAGCTGGCAGGAGGGGATGGGCGGAGCGCACGCGGCCTGCACCCACTCTCACGTCACTTTGGTGCTGAATGGGTGTCATTGGTCACGTTCAGGAACGTTGTTGTCATTTTAACATGTTAACCTTGCATGTCTTCTCGCCCAGCACGACCATATTGTGTACAATTCATTAAAGTCCCACTTCGATCATCTTTTGATCTACAGTAAAATCGTTTTCCAGTGGTCTTTCAATTATATACGCTGCTTATAGTCGAGCTGGAATTTTTGGCTCTTTTAATGGAGCCGGATCTTTTTAATCAGTTCATTTCAAAGATCCGTAAAAAAAAAAAAAAAAAACTGGCTTTTTTGGCTCTTTTTATATTTATTCATTTTTAAGAATCCAGCCTGGAGTTTATTCATTTAATTTATTATTATTATTTTTGAAATATCCATTATAGCTTCATTTGACATGTGTGAAAAATATGTTAAAGTCTGATCTAGATGTATTGTTTATATTCCACTGCCAGCATATGCAGCGTGCATATGTAAAAAAAAATAAAAATAAAAAAAATCATTGCAAATATTTGCAATGATTAAGCTATAACATTGTTTTATTGTTCAATAGGCTTTATAACAATTTAGATGAATTTTAATTGGACAGCACGTTCAAGTTCCTGTCACTGTCAAAAAAGATCCTCCCAAAGCAGTAAATTTACCGTATATCTTCCAAAATACCGGCCACTATACCAGCCGGTCTCTAACAGACGCCAGTCTGCAAAAAACGCCGGGTTACCAGATGTTAGCTGTTTTAGACTCTGGTCTCGGATAGTGGCCGGGCTGCTTTAAGATTCCCCACCCCCCCTGTGCACATGTGGCCTACTCAGTCAGGCAGATGTTCATGTTAATATTTTCATTTGTAACTGGATAGTAAAGTTAAAACACTGAAGTTTTAGTTTTTCTTTTGTCTAAATCAAAAATGTAACTTCAACAAAAAGGTTTTAGTCATATTTGGGTGAATACATTGTTTCAAATTAGTTTAAATATGTCTGGTGACCCGTTAACCTTAATCCTGTTTCTTTTATTTATTTATTTTACTGATACTCAAACTTAACTTTAAAAATTTTAAATGTGCTTGTCCTGGGTCTACCTTGGATTCACCAGGACCCGGTCCCAGATGAACATAAAAAGTTGGATTGATGAAGGTTACTTGAACATGCGCTTTTTGCTTCCAACTTTAATTGCATCTTTCAAACTTGCAATGGATGCCTGAGACATCGGGTGCATTCTGTTTCATTCTGTTGTAACAGAATTTGATTAAGTAGCTTAATAAAAAAAAAAAAAAAAAAAAATTAAAACACATTAATTTAGAAATCCTACTCAACTATTGAGGAGGCCCCAAATCTTGTTTTTGCAATTAAGCTTTTTAAAGTGTTTGTGTTTCACTATTGCTGAGATTGTTGAATACAGTCCATAATTGACTGGGATGATCTAATCTAAAAAAAAAAAAAAGCAAGCAGCTTGGTGATAAAAGATTAACTGTTGGAGCAATTATTAGAAAATGGAAGAAATACAAGATCACTGACAATCTTCCTCTACCTGAAGCTCCATGCAAGATCTCCCCTGCTGGGGGACAAATGACCTTGTGAGGGGTGAGGAAACAGCCCAGAACTACACGAGGGAACTGGTCAATAACCTGAAGAGAGCTGGAATCACAGTAACAAGGATTACTATGGTAACATACAACGTCATCATGGATTAAAATCCTGCAGTGCTCCAAAGGTCCTCCTGCTTCAGCCAGCACATGACCGGTTTAAAGCTGACCAGAGAGCATTTGGATGATCCAGAGAAGGACTAGGAGAAGGCGTCAGATCAGATTTGACCACACGGCCTGTGGAAACATCATGCTTTGAGGCTGCTTTTCTGAAAAGGGGCAACTGATCCATTTTAAGGAAAAGATTAATTGAGATTTTTGGGCAACAACCTCCTTCCATCAGCGAGAGCATTAGTTAAACATGACCCCAAACACAAACAAGAAGCAACTGCAAAAAAAAAAAACATTTCTAGGTTGTGGAGTGGTCTAGTCAGTTTCTGGATCTCAATCCAATGGACAATCAGTGGAGGGAGTTAAAAGTCTCTGTTTTCCAGTAACAGCCCCAAAAAATCACGGCTCTAGAGAAGAACTGCATGAAAGAATGGACCAAAATAGGAACTATGTGTGCAAGGTTGCTGAAGACCTACAGGAAACGTTTGACCTCAGTCATTGTGAACCAGGGTTACATTATTAAGTATTGAGGTGAGTTTTGGTTATTGACCAAATAATTATTTTCTTACCATTATACATAAAAATTATTTGAAAAATAAAAAAATATTTCATTTTTACATTCTGTCTCCCACAGTTGAAGTGTTTTGATGATGACCATAGCAAACCAAACTCAGCTTTTTAAGTTGAAAAACTTGCAGAATGTGTGACTGACAAAGTTAGTGGATGTAGTAAAATTTCACAGCCAAGATCATCTCAAGGTGCTGTGCCTAAAAGTTGGAAACAACTTTTAAATTGCTCAAAACATCCAGTTCTCTCATATCCACAAAAATGTGTTTATTGATTGCTGTATTGAACCCTTTCAAACAAATTAAACCTAATTATTTTAGTTACATTTTATAAAAATTTTGATGCTATATTCAATAAAATCAAAGTAAACATTTTTGTCAAGAACATATTTGAGTTCACTCAGGACACGGAGCATGTGTGAGGTAACAGATTGGATGTCCCTCTAACAGGGTTAGAGGTTCAGCAGAATTATGCTCACAAGTGATGTCTTCAGGCTCGACTTTTTTGGAATAAAGAGGAAAGAAGTTGGCGCAAAAACACATCAAGAGAAAAAATGCATTGCAAGAAAAATGTTGGGTATAGAAAAGCCGGGCTTACAGCAGTACAAAGAGAAGGTTGTTCTGGGTCAACTTTAACTGTCAGATTGATCAGAAAGGAAAGTTGTCATCCTAGACATAGAACAGCACATATATGTCTACAGACCCAACACAGGGAAGAGATTCAAAAAAGGTGAATTTCCTGCTTTCTGGTCTGGTCTGCAAAACTGAATCATGAGAGTAAAAAACCCTTATTTAAAAAAAATACCTTATTATCTGTATTGCAAGAAAAATAAAATCAAGAAAGCAACAAGAAAACAATCTTAGTTTGAAAAAACATGTCTTGATGTTTAGATTTTCATCCATCCATCTTCTTCCGGTCATCCAGAACCGGGTTGGGTGGCAGCAGTCTAAGTAAAGATGCCCAGACTTCCCGCTCCCTAACCACTTCTTCCAGCTCCTCTGGGGGGACCCCAAGTCGTTCCCAGGCCAGCCGAGAGATATAGTCTCTCCAGTGTGTCCTGGGCCTCCTCCCAGTGGGACATGCCCGGAACACCTCCATGGGAAGATGTCCAGGAGGCGTCCGAACCAGACGCCCGAGCCACCTCAACTGGCTCCTCTTGATCAGGAGGAGCAGTGGCTCTACTCCGTACTCCTCTCAGGTGACTGAGCTTCTGCATATCTATCTCTAAGGGAGCGCCCAGCCGCCCTACGGAGGAAGCTCATTTCAGCCGCTTGGATCTGGGACCTCGTTCTTTCGGTCATGACCCAGAGTTCATGACCATAGGTGAGTATAGGTGAGCAAAGATTGACCGGTAAATTGAGAGCTTTGCTTTCTGGCTTAGCTCTCTCTTCACCACAACAGAATGGTGCAGCCACCACTGTAACGGCAGACACTGCACCAATCCTGTCAATCTCACACTTCAATTTTCCCTCACTCATGAACAAGACCCCAAGATACTAATCTCCTCCACCTGGGGAAGGAGCACTCCACCCACAGAGAGGGCAAACCAGACTTAGCGGTGATGACTCTCACTCCAGCCGCTTTACTCTCAGTTGCAAACCGTTCCAATGCATGCTGGAGGTCCTGGCTCGAAAAGCCAACAGGACATCATCTGCAAAGAGCAGAGAGGAAATCCTGTGTTTGCCAGACCAGACCCCCTCCGGCCCCTGGCTGCACCTAGAAATTCTGTCCATTGAACCGGTGATAAAGGGCAGCCCTGCCGGAACCCAACATGCACTGGAAACAGGTCTGACTTACTGTCAACTATGTGAACCAAGCTCCTGCTCTGGTCTTACAGAGACCGGACAGCCCTCAGTAAGGCTCCACGGACCCCATACTCCCAGAGCATCCTCCACAGGACACTACGGAGGATGCGGTCGAACGCCTTCTCCAAATCCACAAAACACATATGGACAGGATGAGAGAACTTCCACCAACCCTCCAGCACCCTAGACAGAGTGTAGAGCTGATCCACAGTTCCACGACCAGGACGGAAACAGCAGATTTTTTTTTGTTGAAGTAAGAATCCTTTTTTTGCTTGTTTGATTATTGCTTACTTTAAAAAAATAAATCTGCCATTGGGGCAAGAATTTTTGATTTTATTTTTTGGGTGTCTGATTTTGCAGAATGGAAACTTCAAAAAATGGAGTGCTCTAGTGGGAAGATGTGGAATTTAATCTTTAAATGTAATCTAGTTTGGCCGTTTACAGCATCATATACTAGGGGAATTTTTAATTAAACTCAGATTTTTAATAGCTATTTAGAAGAAGATTCAAATGGGAGACATGTGATACCACTTCCCGTCAGATCTGTGGTGTTTTATATCATCGCTAAAATGTGATTTTTTTGTTAGTGTGATTCTGTTTGGTTCATTAAAACCAAACAACTCACAGAAACTCTCAGCCAACAAGCACTCACACATTGGTTTTTATTAGATCAGTGCAGCAGCTCCCTAAGGCATCACATAAGCCAGTGTTTTAAGCATATTGGCTTAAGCGTTGCCACATAAGCTTGGAACTGCAACAGAATAACCTTTATTTTACCATCAATGTACCTCATTCCCTAAAATCCCATTATCCCTTCAGGAAAATGCTTCTTCATTGCTGATGCAAGGATAGCCCAGCTGGATTTTCCAAAACAAAGGGAAGCCTCTTTGGCTCATAAGTTTCTTCTACCATCAGGCCACTTGAAATGACTAGTATGTGTCTCTAATATCTGCATTGATGCGTATTGTGGGTTAAGGGGCTGAATATACAGTATGACCATACAATCCTGAATTAGTAGTGAAGGTGAAGAAGTGGTAGAAAAGGACTGGCTCCTCCTTCTGTGATTCACTTATGTCTCCATTATGATATGTGAACAGACACAACAGAAGTGGTGGCTATTTGACTTATTTTTGTGTTTAGTTTTTTTTCTTTTTGCTGGAGAGCGAAGGCTTCTCACAATTTCAAAGCAATAAGGCTCTGTCTTCTTGAGTAGTAATGAAGTCAGAATTTTCCATTTTCAAAACGTGTGATTTTAGCGTTAGATTTATCTGGAAAATGTGAAGTAAGTTAAAAGTCATGAATTTTCTTCAATTATTCTTTTTGAAAATTGTCCCGGGTAACTGAAGGAAATACGAATTAACATAGATGAATAATTTAGACGGTTGTTGATTCCCTGAAAAAAACAGGACCAAACACACTTTTTAAAAAACACAAAAATTAAATCAAAGAGCTTTCACAGTGAAGTCTACAGCTAAAGTTCACATTGCCCTCAGCTAAGAAAAGTCTATGTAAATGCACGTAAATGCCTGTTTCGGGCTTCCACGTTCAAAACTCTTGCGTTCATGTGTAGCTATATACATTTTTAAGACTATTTTCAGGCTCCACATACAAAAGTCAGGGCCATATAACGGACATTATAGCAGGTTAAACCTTAACCAATGAGGGACTCGGATTTGTCTGGTCATTTTCAAACGGCCATTCTCCACAGAGAAGAAATTAATCATTGCGGTTTTTGCCCGGCCTTAATTCTACGACAAACAAGTCATTCATATTGAAATAGAGCTGTGAAAGAAAAAAAACTGGAGCAGAATTTGCCAGATTTGTTTATGCACTGCTGAGACATTTCACATTAAGCCTCTTTCAAGTGTACGTGGCGGTCATGTGCTAGTAAACAGCAGACAAAGACAACGGAGCCTCTCCCTGCTTGCCCAGTGTGAACACCGTTAGCTATACTCCTTTTCAAGAATGTGCATTTGCTCGTTTTTGAATCGCACATGCCCAATGTGTCCTTAGCTTAGTAGTCCGTTGCACTAAACCAGTTTCAGAACATGTGCTTACTAAAATGTATCAGTGATGCCTTACATGTTTTCATTACAGGAAAATGTGTTACTTTGATCCATAACTTTTGTAATAAGTTACCAACACTGAATATATGTGAGGTGCATCAACTTGTAGAACCATGAAAAGCTGAGTAAACGTAATAAGTCAAAGAGAAGGCAGTCTTCTCAGAAGAATAGCTCTTGCAGTTCTTTGTCTTTTTGTGAGACTTCTGATTTCGGGTCTCTGCTATTGTTAGTGCTCAGACAGCTTTGATAAACAGACGAAGGCTTAAAGGATTGCTTTATTGTTTGAAGGCTGTGCGTTGACAGGGCAGTGCTGAGAGCAAACATACCGAGATGGAGAGGAACATACACGCAGGAACAGCTAGATTTCTCCACCAATCCCTTTAGTAATTGTTGCTCAACAGTTTGCTTGATCTGCAACTCGTCAAGGTTGCAGATCTGCTGTCTGCAATGTGTTTGAAACACAGTAAACGCCTATTCTATTACATCCTATATTTATGATCATACATTTGTTAATAATAAACCTGTCTCTTTTTTTGTACTTAATTTGACAAAGAAATATTTGATAGTAAAACCGTGTCACGTTTTTGGGACAACATAAAAGGTTAGATGAGGTTTTATTTCCAGTTATACAGGAGGGAGCTGTTACTGCAACAATGACAAATACCTCAAATGTGGAGTCAGGTTTTTGCTCTTCATCATTCATCATTCCCAGTGTGATTTACATGTCAAGCCAGAGTTACACCTCATTACAGAAACCATTGAGGTTCTTTATCAGTTTATCAATGGGGCTTTGGGCATCAGTCTGTCATCTATTCAGCTGCTACTGAAGAAGTCGACACCATTCTACAACATTATTAAAAAGGTCGTTCCCATAGAAAGAATGATGTTTTGTCACCTGGGTGGGGATTTGATGAATCTGAATCCCATAGCATTAATTTCATTTCATTTTTGTTACACTGGAAAGTCAAACTTGTGGACAAAATCCCCTCCTTGTTGGAAAACAAATGTAATCAAATAGGAAAAGCATCACCAAAGGATGAAGATGATCCCAAAGAACAAACTTCATCTTGAGCAATCCTTTTTTTTTCAAACAAAAAGAAACAAAGTCTGAAAAAGCTAGAGGAAATCGAGTAGAGCCAGCAGACTTAAAACCCTGAGTCAAAAATAGGATTTTTTTTTTATTTAGCTCTCCCAACTCCTTTCCAATTGCATAGCACTGTATGTTCATTTCATTTATTTTTGTTCAGTCAGTTTGTTATTTTGTGAAGTTGCAGTATTTTCTTGGAATTGTAATATTTCATATCATTCTCAGAAAATCCAGATGAGGGCAGTCTTGTTCTACCAATTGGCACAATATCTACTGTAGCTGGTGGGTAAATTTTCCATAAACAAGAATGATGTAGAAGCATAGAGGTTTACAATAACAGATTAGGCAGCAGTAATAGTATTCAATTTTAAGTTATTTAAAACTTCAGTGTTTATTGAATTAACCCCCTATATCAAAAACTTATTTAGCACTTATTCAAGCCCACTCTCAAAAAGTTTTCTCTATATAATCCCTTGTTAAGATAATTTACTGAGCTGAAATGTTAAACAAAAGACAATTGGTATGTTTGAAAGATAAAAATGAGAGCCGATTGGTTTGAAATGAGAAATATGCCATAGTAAAACAGCATTTGCCGTACAGGACAAACATGAGCAACAGCTGAAATAATTTTGGTCTCTTATTTGCTCTGACAGGCTCTCATTCTTACACCTCCATATCTCTCGATGCCAAACACAGCTCTTCACACCTCTCTCTGCCACCCACACTGGGATAAATCATCACCACCTCAGTACATAAAGCCTGGTCTAACTTGAATAGACTCGTTGCTCACAAAAGTCTTATTCTTGATCTCTTTCTTCTGTGAACAGCTAAAGACTTTGTCAGGACTGCAGCGCAGCGGATTGTGCAGACATTCACACAGAGAGTGCACACACTGATCACAATGTATTCCGTTTCTTTTTATTCTTTTCTCTGTTTGGAAATTGCAGGGTCAATATTTTCACATTACTTAACATGATGCACCAAAATGTACTCTATCTGTTAACAGGAATACACTGAATAGAACACAAGGTTTCACAATGGATTCACGACTGACATTTTGCCCATTGCACCTACAATAGTGAATGACATTTTCCAGATTTTTTGTTTCATTTTTTTCCCCGTTGCATCCCTTTATTTCCTCGCGGATCAAATCCACCAAACTGAAAACCTCCACTTAGAGCAGACAAATTCTGAATTCTTAGCAACTGACGTGGAGGTTTTCTGCTTCTTGTTCAATAAACACGAAATGTATAGAAGCTCCACAGAGACTGGATATGTTTCTGAGTACAACTTTGTTCCACTGTTGTAAACAGTCAATACAAGTCAGCCACATACACTATTTTTATGCAATAATAATAATAATATGAATCATCATCATCTGTTTCATTATCGTCCTCATTTTTGTGAAAGTAACACGTATTCTACACAAAAGTTGGCAGCAAATACGGCATGGGGATGCATATGACAGCCGTACTCCAAACTCAAAAGCTGTACAGAGGAATGAAGTTGTATTTACAGTAATAAGATGTGTCGGTCTGCCTCCTCCTCTATCCGCATGGCTGCACCGAAGGCTTTTTTGTTTCATGCGCCGCATATCAACCGTTTTGCACCTCCACCCAGTTTGGATGCAGATCTTCCACTGCTCTGTTAGAGGCACTGTTACACAACCTCCACATTTCTGGACTTCACTGAGCAGCAAGTGCTACCAGTCAGGCTTGTGCTTTCAAAACAGCATGCCCTGATTTGCAAATGACTGGATGAACATTTCACGCGCTGATATCCTCTGCATTGACCAGTAACGACCCATGTAAAGGCATGCCTTTCCTCTTGTATTTAGTGTTTACTGTGTATTTATATATTTATTCATATTTATATTTTTATCTGGTATCATTTTCAAGAATAAAAGATCTAACCATGCACCTTTCAAATTGCTTAGCTGCTGAGCGGGTTAATCAACATGGAATAACCAACAGAAACTTTCCATTCACCCCACAGGTAATATCAACACCCACTGTACACTGACACAAACGGATGGGAAGTGCTGACTATCTGCATCACAGGTTTATAGTAGCACAGACAGTCATTGCAAGCCAAACACTGAGGAGCCCAGGTCAGCCTAAAATGCACATCAACTGAATGAGAGCTACAAATAGCCAGACGAAGCCAAGCAAACCCATGCTTTAAAGCAACATGATGGCAGACATTCAAAACCAACATTCTACACAATTTACCCTTTGGCAACAAGTCCCTGCTTTACGGAGTGAGGGGTCAAAACATGCCAAGAAAAACAATATATTAATTTTGGGTCAATATTCAGTTTTCAAACTCATACAGACAAATGGTTTAGTAAAAACATTTTCAGTATCGGTTGTTTTTTTTAATGATTTCAATTCTTTGTTTTCTTGTGATGTGATGATAAGAAATTGTTTAAGCTGAATCGCTTCCAGGTTCAAAATGAGTCATTGCATAGAACATTTGAATCGGTAATTGCTGTGTCCTTGCCTGCATCTGTGCATGCGTGATGCGTGTGTTTGCACACGCTAGGCAGTGAGCCTAGCGTGCTAGAGAATCAGTTAACAAGCTAACAAGTCTGTTTCATGAGAACTCAACCTTGGCTCTGATGTAAAACTAGGATAAAAATGTGTGTAGTATGTAGAAGTGTGTGTGACAAAAAGTTACAGAGAAAAAATAGTGTGTGCATGTAAGCATACTTGTCTGCATGCTCTTATGCATCTGCGCATAACATGCATGTCTTTACATGGTACTGTGGCTGTAAACCCTCTGATAAAATGTATTTTACATATTTATCACAAAGGTGTTTTGATATTTCCCATTGAAACAACATTTATACCATTGTGCTATATACCATTTGCTGCATGCTATTGCTTTGAAAAATCAAGTTATTCAATGCAAGGAAACAGGTTCAAACAAATATCTAGTGAAAAATATAAAGTTATACCAAAGAAAAGACACTTAACATTGACCAAAAAAGAAAAAAAAAGTCACAGGAGATTTCTTTTTCATTAAATACACAAATGACAAATTTACATATCAGATTTCTGATTTATGTACATAAAATAGTTTACAGCGTAAAAAAAATTGGATGATATGGGTGCTTAACATATGAGGTATACAAGTGAAAACATACTCTGAATAAGGCTCTTCCAATCATTGAACATCAGGCAAAAAACAAGAAAAAAAAGGAAAATTAAAAATAATAAATGTTCAATGTGTAAATAGGAGAAAGTCCCAGAACGTTCTGGGGCTGAAGAAATGATGGCTTTGCAATGGCTAATAAAGACCCTTATACCACTTTTTCATTTGGTCCTCTCCTCTGTGTGAAGCTCACACTAGTGGGCACACTGGTAGCAAACTTCTCTAAAAACCTAACGACTAGCGGCGTCTCTTTAGTCGTGAAAAAGTGCTGAAATGGGTTCTATTTTTTTTTCTTTTTAATTTGTGTGCGCCTTTACTTGTTTACATGTACACAATGCATTTTGCAGACACTAAAATGATAAGACAAAAATTGAAAACACATTCATGGAAAGGGTTGAGTTCCCTTTACTGGAATGTACTGTGGAGATCAGAGAAACCAAGCTGTTGAGAACTTTGGGAGGATCAACAGGTTGGTGGTCATTGCTGATATGTTCTATCCGGTCCAGATAAAGGTGTCGTTTTGGGCTGAATTCCTTCTCTTTAGTAAAAGAAAAACACTAGGAAATCTGTTCCCTTTTTTTTTTGTTTTTTTACATGAAATATTCCGAAGACATCATTCCAGAATTCTTTTGCATTCCGCCAATAACAGTGGTGCTGCATTGACATCTCTGTAGAGGGTGCTGTGAGGTTTCCTTCACTGAGTTGTTATAGGCTGAGGCAGGTCTGGACAAATACACCATTTCTCCACCACAGCTACGCAGAGCTTGTTCTCTCTCAAAGATGGACTTCTTATAAAGATGACAGAAAGCTGTGTTCCTTTCCCTTTGCACTTCATTCTCACCATTGACCTGAAAGACAGAGGGAAGATGTGTTGACTCACAGGCGTAAACACAAAACGATGGCAGAATTAGAGTTTACTCCAGTTCATTTAAGAGCCACTCTGATGAAAATGCTGTTTTAGTTGTTTTTAACATGTTCTTGTGGCATTTTTTCTTATGATAGAGGACATTTATAAAGAAAATTACGCTTAAAAATGCATCTCTACGTATTTCTTTATTCAAATTGTTGTGAATCAGAAGAAGATGCAAAAATACCATTGGAAAAAGCCTGTAACTGTAACGCCCTGAGAAAAGCTACGGGCAGATCACCACACTGAAAGGACCCAGCTGGGATTTGAACCAGGACTCCCTGCGACGTGAGAGCGCTAACCACTACACCACCGTGCAACCTCACCTTTTACAAAGATTTTTGTAAAAAGATTTATTGTGTTATTTACTTACTCAACCCAAAATAAAATACAAATAAAATCCTTTTTTTTCATTGGTGATGTTGTTAAAGGGTTAGATAATTTTCCTACTTCAATGGCTATGTTCTGTTAAAGACCCATTTTGATGAAAATCACATTTTTGTGTTTTTAATGTGTTCTTATATCATTTTTAAAGGTTTTCATGAAAATTGAGCAAAGCATATAAAATATGGAAAAATCATATTTTGCAACTATTTTCCTATTTTGTATAAACTGTCTTTCAGACCCACTCCAATGGAAACAATCTTTCTTGTTCTTTTAGCATTTTTCTCATAATAGAGGATCTATATAAATACATTTATGATTAAAACTGCATCTCAGAGTATTTCTTAAATCAAATTGCATTGGATCAGAAACTGGATGGTAGAAAAACCTGGGGCTAATTATGTAGTTACTGAAAGAGTTTCTCTTACCACTCCACTCCTCAGCCCCCTTGCGTGAATTCATTTCTTCGTTCGAGCTGGTCTTTGGCTCAAAACTGTCAAAATTGCTCACCAAAAGTTTTGCGCTGTAATGCTAGATTGAGGCTATACGTTTGTGTGTGAGCGCGCAGACAGACCTCACCGGGACGGGGAAGGGAGGAGGGCGGGGCTGCTCCGAGCCAACAGTCCCAACAGAGCCAATTAGAAACGTCAGTGGTACAGATCTGGGGTTTCCATCCATTAACTTCTAGTGTACATATTGAGACTAGCGTGTCCTGAAGCACCAACACCAGAGCAATCTAAAGAGCGGTGTTAAGGAACCATCACCTCACACGCAGAACAGAAAGTCTCCATACAGAGCATTCTCACAAAATGCACCTGTATGTGGTTTTCTCAGCAGCAGACAGGGTGGCACTCCACAGGTTTTTCACTGTGGCCCAGAAGGTCACATGCCATCCTCTTCTTTCTCTGATGAAACCCTACCGTTCCCTTTGTTTCCGGAGAGCCCAGAATATGCTCAAAGACCAAGCACACCCTGAGAAATTGCACTATGAACTGTTACCTTCTGGCGGATTCCTCAGTAACTCAAGGCAAAAACAGACTAAACATTTTGTTTTTTGAAGAGCCACAAGTGCAATTTCCTGTAGCTAAGCAAGCACCAGAACTAGCTTTACATTTCAAATTATGCAATATACTTACATGTATAGTACAATCAACAATGTATTTATATCAAACCACAACTACATGGTCTGGTGCTTATGTGAAACAGAACTCCACACCAATTTATTTACTGTCTGTTTCAAAAAATGAAAATAATGCTGCAATATCTCATTAGATTTCATGTGCTCTACTATAGAGGTATTCTTCAAAATTCTTGATGTATTTGTTTTTTGTTTTCTTGTTTGCTCATTCATTCATTCATTCATTCATTCATTCATTCATTAACTCCTTCATCCATACATCCTTCTTCCACTTATCCGGGACCGGGTCGCGGGGGCAGCAGTCTAAGTAAAGATGCCCAGACTTCCCGCTCCCCAGCCACTTCCTCCAGCTCCTCTGGGAGGACCCTGAGTCATTCCCAGGCCAGTCGAGAGACATAGTCTCTCCAGCGTGTCCTGGGTCTTCCCCGGGGCCTCCTCCCGGTGGGACATGCCCGGAACACCTCCCTAGGGAGGCGTCCAGGGGGCATCCGAACTAAATGCCCGAGCCACCTCAACTGGCTCCTCTCGATTTGGAGGAGAAGCGGCTCGACTCCGAGCTCCTCCCGGGTAACCGAGCTTCTCACCCTATCTCTGAGTGAGCGCCAAGCCACCCTACGGAGGAAGCTCACTTTAGTCGCTTGGATCCGGGACCTCGTTCTTTCGGTCATGACCCAGAGCTCATGACCATAGGTGAGTATTGGGGCGTAGATCGACCGGTAAATTGAGAGCTTTGCTTTCTGGCTTAGCTCTCTCTTCACCATGACGGACCGGTACAGTGACCGCATGACATTGGACGCAGCACCAATCCACCTGTCGATCTCACGCTCCGATCTTCCCTCACTCGTGAACAAGACCCCAAGATACTTAAACTCCTCCACTTGGGGAAGGAGCACTCCACCCACCCAGAGAGGGCAAACCACCTTTCTCCTTCATTCATTCATTCATTCAGTCAGTCAGTCAGTCAGTCAGTCCTTTTTCGCTCATTCATTCATTCTTGGCCTTTAGGTATTTTTATAAGGATTTTAATTAAATGAAAAGATTTTACATATATCCACAGTTGTAATAACTATTCAGGTATTTAAGAACAGAACTGGTTCAGTTTTGATATATGTGGAAAAATACAGATAAAAGCTTCAAATGAATCTCCAACGCATACCCAATGCTTTGGGTTTTCCATTCACAGACATGACTGACATTTTATGAGAATTGTAAACTAAAAAGACAAAAAAGACCTAAGGAGACATTTCTTTCAATCACTTTTTAGTGTTTTTTTGTGTTTATTTTGGTGTTATTTGGTGTTTATTTTGTTGTTAATGGTGATATTTGCACCTCAACCATAGTCAGTTCATTCTACCATGCAGTGAAGGATGTGGATCATTAGTCATGATTCTGAGAGCCAACACGTGCTTAAGAATGTCCTTGTGTGCCTTTGCATGTGTGACATTAAAGCTAAAGCATGGTTAGCTCTCTAAGGTTAAATATAGCTCACTTTGCTCGTCCCAGATTATCGGACGTAGAGTTAGAACAAACTAGGGCTTGACCTTTGCCTTAAGTCACTCATCTTTTTGTCAAAGTTATGTTTAGTTTTTTCCTTAGGAAACAATAAAAATAAATGGAATTTTTTTCAGGACAAGATACATTTTTCTAGTAAAACCAAGCATACGTGTTTTTCTCTTAGTTCAAGGCAAGAGTGTCAGACTCCAGGAGTGGAGGGCTGATTCCTGGATAAGGTGTGTTTTACCAATGAGAGCTACAAAGGCAGGTTAGTTGGAAAACATGTAAGTCACCAGCCCTCAAGCAGTTTGGAGTTTGACACCTGCGGTTTAAGGTGTCAGTGGTATCCCGTTCATCATCCTGGAACTACAGTTTTCTCACAGCCTGCTTGATTTGTATTATCTATTCTTATAAAGGTCTCTAAATAAATTGTTTCTCCTTGTATTTCTCCGTGTATTTGGAAATCAGTGCTAACAAGCTGTTCTTTGAATTCTGTTCTGTTAAATATTGAGGAGTGAATTTCAGCTTTTAATGAGTCATTACCACTTTTCATTACTCTACTTATGCAAACATGGCTGATGATAATCTATGTAAAATACTGATAAAGTAATTGAGTCCAGTTTTAAAAATACAGTGAGGGATTTCTGTTACTTAGATTCCCAAATTAAGCAAATGCATTACAAACTGTGACTGATTTGATCAAACTAAAATGTTTTTTACAAAACCATGTAAAAAGATTATTGTGTGAGTGTCCCAAATGTTTTAACAGCTCTCTAGTTCAACCATTTAAATTAAACATTTAGCTCTGGAATAATCATATTCAGCAGGGAAAAATAAATCCTCCAAAACAATCAAATCCAAATCACACTCACTGATCTTTTTTATGATATCTCTCCCCCTATTTCATCTGTAATATGAAGTGCTTTTCATTCTGTTTTTAAAGACTTTTCTGGCACAAAGTAAACAATCAGACATCATGTAACATCTGCACACCAGAAAAACTCATAAATAAGTTTTGTATTCAAGCTGAGAAGAACTAAGCATGTTGGTGGGTCATAATTTGCAAAACTTCAGACCAAATTCACTTACGTTTTTCTCCTCAGTTCACCAAAATGAGGTGAACTTCTTTCCAAGTCCAGACAAAGCTGTCAGAAGGAGAAATGACAAAGAAAGAAAGTATAAATTAGAAAATAAAGTCATTGGATTAAACAAAAATACAAAAGGGCATGAGAGTACCATCTCCTAATTTTCCAGCTTGCTCTGCTGCTCCACCCTGCAAGATCTTTGTGAGGACGTTTTCTCCTTCAGGAGGAGCCTGACCTGCTGCAGCGCTTCCTATGCCCATGGGCTTACTCCCAATTCCAACAGGTGCTGCTTTGGAGCCTGTTATACATACAAACAAACAAACAAAAAAGGTCTGTCTCACACACTAAACTTTTGTATATTTGTCTTCATTCAATCAACTGTGACTCACCAATGCCTGTCAAAGGGGGTGTAGCTATTTTGGAAGGCTGGGGTGGCGTCGAGATTCCTGCTGCAGGCTTCATTCCTGCTGCTGATGCTGCAGGTGCCTAAAAAATGGATGACCCTGATTTCATTATGTGATTATCTTTTAGTATTCTTTTTCTTAAAGATTACATTTTTTTCTAATAACTGACGAGTCAAAAAACATTGACATGTGTAGCCTCAGTGTTTGAGATTCAACAACAGCAAACGTCATTTTTGGCATCAGGTTTATCATCCTTATTGTGCACTATATGCTCCTCAACTTTGGTAATTTTGTGTGATCGTTAGACACTTTGTGAAACTCACTATCCAAGAAATCATAAAAAAGCTTGTGACTTAACATAAAATGTTGATATTATCACAGAAGTACCCACATAACATAAGCAATATTTTCTGTGAAACAGTTTTATGTAGGCTTACCACTGGTGCTGGTTGCCCTGCTGCAGACCCAAGCCCTGGTTGGCGTCCTTGTGATGGAGCTTGTGCAGATTTGGGCTGCTGCTGCTGCTGCTGTTGTTGTTGCTGTTGCTGCTGCTGTTGCTGTGCTTGTCCCAGTCCTGCAGGGGTTGTTGTAGGCTGGCTGCTCTGAGAGGTCTGGTTTTGTTGTTGTGGTTGCAGTTGCTGATGTGCACTCTGCTGGTGCTGCTGTTGGGTTTGTTGGGTACTATCAAGATGATCAGAACCTGGGAAGCCCTCCAACTGTCCTTGACCACCTGGCCGCTGCTGCCCAGTGTGACCTTGCGGGATCTGCTGTGGTTTTGAAGGATCTTGTCTTCTGGTGGAGGTGCGATCTTGTGGTCTCTGGCTCCTCCCTCCTGTGCCATGATGATGACCAGAGCCTGAGTCACGAGAGAAGTCTCCTGAGTTGCGAGGGCTTCCATGGGCAGAGCGGTTATCTGTAACATTCCTTCTCTGAGCAGATGAAGAACTCCTGCCTTCAGGTCGGCTAGATGGATCTTTGGAATGTGTCCTTGAAGAACGTGAGGATCTTGCATCTTCGGTAGTATGACGAGACGAACCATGCCTGCCAGAACTGCTGCCATGGTGACGGTGCTCCCGTGATGTGGAGGAGTGTCGCTGTTGGTTGTACTCGTCTTGTTGGCCATATTCCTCTGGAGGCTCATCATAGTCATGGTAAGTGTGTTTACTTCGTCTGCCTGTAGAGGAGTGACTCCCACTTCCGTGATGTTTTGCACGATCGGAGCGCGCCTCGCGTGGCTTTTCAAACCAGTCAGTCTCCTCTTGGCTCAAGTGATACGCTTTTTAAAAACCAATAAAAATACTGTCAATCAGCATGGTTTCAGTGGTGAGGGGACTAGCATGCAGATTGAAGCCGAAGTGGAAAGACATGCTCCACTCTCGACAAACATGCAGATTTGAAAAGTCAAAAAAAAAGAAAAAAATGCAGATGTGTCACTTCACATTAAAAGTCAAGCATGCAAGACAAAGAAATGTATCTTTTTGGTTCACAAATAAATGTTAGGAAAAAAAATAAATAATGGAGCTCTCTTGCAAAACTGGCATGCAGTCTTTTCTGGTTTCTTTGTATAGGTTGTAGGAACAAATACATAAAAAGGTCAACACCAGTTACCTTCACTGTCAGAAACAGCACAGTGCATGTCATCTACGAGATACGGATCATCTGGTTTGTACACATGACTTCTGGGAAGGTCCTTTTTGTGGTGGTCCTGCACATCTGGAAGTGAATGGCTGGACCCATACTGGTTTCTCACATCATGGGCTTCTAAAATGACAGCGCCTCTTCCCATACCCACGGGCTTTCCAACTGGACTGAGTGGGCTCTCCTCCTCTGAATTCTGATTGCGCATGGGAGGTCTTCCACTGCGGCTGCTTCTCTGAGAACGCTCCATAGCATCTCTCTCATAGGACTTACTGCGGTGGCCAGTAGCATCCCTGGATGAAATCTTGTCCATACCATATCCTGTAGACCTGGACCTGCCGGAACTGTACAAACGATCCTCTTCTTCAAGTCCGTCACGACTGGTACCATAGTACTTTTGTTGATCATACACATTTCTCTTCATTCCATACGTAATTTCATCTTGATGTCTTTTGGATCTTGACCCAACAGCACCTGTACTTCCAGCTGAAGTTGCCATTGGATAAGAGGCTAGATCTGATTCCACATCTCTTGCTTCTTCAATTGGGGAGAATTTTGAAATCTTCTGCTCCATTCCTTGCTTCCTGTGCTTGCTACGTTTAGAAGAGACTACAGCAGGAGCCAAATTCTTAGATGTTGGTTTGTGGCTACCAGAGCGTGACGAATGTTTATAATCATCATAGTAATAAGAAGATCCTCCACTTACTGTAGTGCTGGTGCGTGTGTCTACAGTGCTCTGGTAACCTGCTGAACTCATAGGTCTACCATAAGCATCAAGAGGCCCGTCTTCCGGCCTGCCATAGTTGCCTTGTGCAGGCCCATTTTCACTGCGATACCGTCCTCCAGTAGGATGACCAAGCGCATCAGTGGGTTGACCAGTGTTGTCTTTTGTCAACTCACTAATGTCATCAATCATAACATAGTTCCTTGGAATATTCTGTTCTAAGTTGGATGTGTAAAGACCATCTGAAGGATAAGCAGATGTGGGGCTTTCCACAGAATGAGTCAAGCCAGGCTCGGGAGGGCGATATTGTCCATATGCATTGCTGTAAGTGGGACCATAGTTGGGGTCTGGAGCTGATGTGGCCACAGAAACTGCAGGGTTGTTGATAACCTCGTAATTGGTGGGGATTTTTTGTTCAAGATCTGCCAAAGATGTTTGTCTGGGCCTCTGGTGGACTGTAAGGATTTCAGCCTGTGGTTGGTATGTGAGGCCAAGTTGATAAGAACTGTGGGTGGGGTAAGGAAGGCTCTGTCCTGGCATAGGCTGAGCTTGTGAATGGAAGCCTTGATGGCCATGCTGCTGCATGGCAATGTCTGTTTGGTAAGAGGACTGGGTGTACATTCGGGAAGAGTAGGTTTGATTTTGGTATCCGGGGCCTGGTGGTGGGTGGGGCTGGAATGTTCCAGGCTGAGGTGCAGAGGAAGATGGGTACTGTGGCGATTGGAAACCTATCTGTTGATAGGTGCTTTGTTGTGGAGCTGACGGTTGACTTTGAGGATATGGAAATGACATATATGATGAAGTAGAGGAATACTGGGACGTTGAACTGATGTCATTAGAAAACTGACTCAGGGGAGCAGTGTTAGGTCTTGTAAGCAAACCATTGGCATCAAAAGTTCCAGCCCCCATCCTGAGGTTATTCAGCTCACTGTCTGACATGTAATCTCGAGCATCACCCATACATCGCAGGTAAGCCAGCTCCCGTCTCTCCCTTTCTTTTACCATGGTCTCCTTACGCTGGGTGATTCCCAACTCCAGACAGCGCAACTTAGCATCTATCTCCTTTTCCTCTTCCTCCAACTCAGCCTGTTGCTTACGGAGCTTTGTCGATTCTTGTTCCACAGCTTTTAACTCACTCAACAACCCAGTCTTTGTGACTGCGTGGGCAGGTCTTGGAAGAATTCTTTGGGTAATTCCAGGAGAACTGTACATTTGTGCTGGAGTGACAATGGGAACGGGTGACTCCTCTGGAGGGGGGCTCGGGAGAGTCCTCTTTATCTTCCTCATCAGAGAGTTCTGGTGCTGCTGCAGGGAGGTCATCTGGTAGAAGAGATAGAGAGCACCAGCAAAACATTAGCCAAAAACAAAAATCACCTATGTACATGAAACAATTCAAAGTATTTCATACCAGTCTTTAGTGTAAAAGACATTGTAACGGATTGCTTGTTGTTTATCTGAGGACGTTTTTGAAATTGTCTTCTAATATCTTAAAAACCTAAAATAATTATAGGGAGAATCTCCTTTCAAAAAACTACTGCAATATTAAAATTGTATTTAATTTTATGAATTATATATAAAAAAATAATAATGTAATTTTTTTATTTACAGCAAAGCCACAATTTTTGGACATGGAGGGATCTCTTTTTCTTCAGAATCGTCCAAATAATGTCAACACAAGCTCATATTAATATTCATATACAGTTGTATTACTTTACTCATTTTAATTGCAGCTGATAAAAACCACAATAGTGCAAAGAATGGACCAGACTGACAGTTTTTTAAAATATTTTTTGAATGTCATACCTGATTAAACTAGAGTAAGATTTTTTAAAAAGTTAATACCGTAAGTTTAATAAAAATTTGTTGTTATTTGAGGATATATAAAGTAAGAAACATTAAGCTTAAAGTTTTGAGAATTTCTCAGGAGCACAAAAAATGTCAAAACTGTTAGTTATTGATTTGATACAAATTTACTCCAATATTAAATTTGCTGCAGACTCAGCTATGTACATAACACTAGATCATTAGACAAATATTTAAAAGAATAAGTGTAAAAGCATGTAGGCTATAATACTTACAAAAAGATTGTGTTGGGTGAATCCTTGAGAATTTTGTCAAGTATCCACAAGAGAGTCTTGCATTTAAGACTAAACACCACTACAGATTACAGATGCAAATGCGCAGAATGCTTTTCAGTCTAATTTTGGTCCAAGTGTTGAATTTTAATTTGCTTGACCAGCTGCTAACAATCGTGAGAACAGCACAGCATAACCAGGACTCTTCACATTGTGTGTCCCTCTGGCAGCACTTTAGGGGTTTTCCATTTATAGAAAACATGGCAGGAATACAGCGTGTGAGAATGAAACAGACTGAGAATGTAAAAAGGGAATATGAGGGAGGGGTTAGAAAGCAGGGTTTTTTTAAGCATGACCAGCTGCTCTCAGAAATCCTGTCACTTCTTCCTCATGACTAAACCAATTAATTAAGTCTTTATAAGAAAGGATTCTGGTTTTTTTACCTTATTATTTTTTAAATATATAAGATGCCCCAAAATTGTCATAAATGGCTAAAAAACCAAAAGCTAATATTAGAAAACGAATGATCTAATCCTACTTTTTTATCATTCCCCGCCTAACTGCATTTTTTGCTGTATTTCTAGTAGTATTTTTTAGTAGTATTTTATGATATTGTTATGTTCAGATTAAATATATTTGTTCTTATACTCATATCTTTAAGTTGCCACAATAGTTTACCTCCAACAAAATTGTATGTACTACATCTTATCCTGATCAATTAACATGCTTCTGTTTTAGCCACAATTGCTTCAGTCAGAAGTCAACCAAAGCTAGGGCTGCAGTGTCATTGCAGGAAGGACCAAAGTAAATTAGTAATGCATGCTGACATGCAATACTATGTTATAATTTATTCATAATTTAATATAACTATAATATGACAATAATATAATTATAATATATTACTTAACAAATGCAATTATTTTCTTGTCTGATTGCAAGTAAACTCAAGGTGAATTAAATCCATATTTTTTACTTTGCAACCTCATTTTTCTTTTTTTTTTCTTTTATTGAAATCTATTTTTACATTTATATGAACTTTCTTTAAGTTAAGACTCCTTTAAGGGAACAGTTTTTTGTTTGTTGTATTGTGTGTTTGTGTGACAAACAAATACATTAACAGAAAGACAGATTTTCTTCTCACCTGACTGTTGGCTACAGCTTGCTGATGATACGGTGAAAACCTGTTTTTGGCAGGATCTTCTGATGTAGGGCTAAGAGGTTTTGGATCTGACATGGAGCGCTGCACACTTTTTATTGGTCTTGGCAATGGCTGGTGGCGTTGGGGAGACTCTGCTGTAAATGCCTTTTGCTGAGGTGTAACATGAGCCTTGTTAAGTTTCTCCTGTGAGGCAAATGTTGTTTCCAACATGCGATGAGGTGACAATGGTGATACTGGAGAGTATAACACTTGAGGAGATTTCGGAGGGTGTCGAGATGTGGACTCATGCGTCTGATGATATCCAATTTCCAGAGGGTCTGGTTTTCTCCTTTCAAATTTAGCAACTCCTTGAAGTCTTGGAGAAGCTGGTTCAGGTGTGTTTGCACCTACAATGTGCAGACTTGTTGAGTATGGGCTAATAGTTGTGGGAACACTCAACTGTGGTGCCACCACTCCCTGAGAATGAAACTCTGGTTCTGTCTGGCAAGCCAGACTCTCCCCTTTTTGAGTTCTTTCAGGAGCTGCTATATAATGCAAGAGGTCAACCTTTGAGGTCTCTGTCATAGTAATGTGAATTGCAGGTGAAACCCTGCCAAGTTGGTCTGGCTCTGTTTGGCATGATGAATCATTAGTGGTCTGAATTGCTATGCTTGCAGAAGCCACTTTTGATGAGCCTTCAGACTTTGCTTCACTACCGGGTTCAGAGTGCTTAGATACCCGTGATCGTCTGCGCCTTACTGGGTGTTGATCCCACTCTCCTTGGTCTTCTTCATCAGTCTGCACACTGCAGTCTGCTATACGTCTTGTTCTCCTACGCCTATTCATGAACCGTTCTTCTCCATCTTCATCATCTGTTTGTACACAGCTGTCTGTAATTCTTTTCACTGAGTCCTCCTCTGAGCCATCCCTCAATCTGGGCATAGAATTCTGCTTTTTCATAATCTTGGAATCAGTCTGCTTGTCACTGTTTCTCAAAGACATTTCTGATGCTGAGCTTTGAATGGGTCGTGCAGCCACAACAGCTTGAACAACTTGCCCATCCTGCCAAAACTGAACACTTTGTCCATCTTGTTGAAGGACTCTACCACTCTGGTCACAGATAATGAACCCTTGAGGAGCTCCACCTCCAACAACTACCCCTTGTATAGCACCTTGGGCAGATGTTGCTGCTGCAGCTGCAGCTGATGCAGCAGCCTCAGCGGCGGCAGCTGCTGCTGCCTCCACTGCAGCAGTCTTTTGTCGTTTCTGCTCTTCCAACTGCTGCTGCAACTGCTGCTGCAGTGACTGGATTTGCTCAAGTTGTAGTCTCTGTTGAGCCAGTTGTTCTCTTTGGATTATGAGTTGTGTCTCCCTTTCTGCTTGCTGTTGCTGTAGTACTTGCTGTTTGATTGTCTGTAGTTCCTGAATTTCTCGTTGAACAAGTAGCTGTTCTTTTTCTCTGTGCCGCTGAAGCTCCATACGGTCTCTTTCAAGCTCTTCGTGCAGACGAAGTTGACGTAATTTCTCCAACTCAACACGTTCACGTTCTAGTTGAAGCATGTGCTCTTGTTGTTGACTTAGTCGTTCCTCTTCTTTACCTTTCTGTACCTCGACAGGAGGAGAGAGTTTAGAGCTTGTCACTTGAGTATCTTTATGTGGAGTTGCTTGTGACAAAGCTAATGACTGAGGCTGGCTAGATGGTTGAGCTTGAGGTTGGGTTTGAGTTAAAGATAAAGGTTCATTTTGGGTAGGTAGCTGTTGTGATGGCATTTGAGCCAGCTGTGGCTGAGCAGTTGAAAGTTGCCCCTGGGCTTTAAACGTATTATTCTGTGAGGTAAATTGAGTTCTTTCTAGTTGCTGATCTGAGGTACTTTGCACACTAGTTGCAGGTACATCATGTGCTCCTAAGTGCACAACAGACTGGATTGGTTGAATTGTTGCAATTGTGGTTAAAGGTTTTCCAAGGTAAACCGGAGTTTCCTGGTGAGAGCTGCTTTCTGCAGAAACACTTCCTGATGGTGTAGTTGCACTGGTATACTGATTTGGAGTAGGGTAAGAATATGGTCCTTGACCAGCTAGAGGCATCCTAGGAGTCATTTGAGGCAACCTTGTAAGACTAGCCAAAGGTACAGCAGTAACAGCTGTAGGGTATGGCCTGTAAATTCCCCTTGGCATGGGATGGAGTACTGGGGCAGGCTGCGTTGTAATTGGTAAAGTTGAAGCAATGGGAGTATTTATGGTAGAATATATTATACCATCACTTCCTCTCAGAGCTGTAGGATACATAGCTCGTATACTAGCTTGTCTGGCATTTATTAGATTTGTTAAGCTTTGGCCATTTGCTGTGGGTCTTCCATCTGGTCCATAGAGTAAGTTTGCTTTTATTGATGCTAAACTTTGATGGAGGTTTAACCTTGCTAAAGGCCCACCTCTACCAGCCCCATATGATACAAGTTCAGGGCTATTTCCATAACGGCTACTAAAATGATCAACAGTGTTAAGAGCTGCACACATGCGACTGATCTCCCTAGCAGTGGTTGCGCTGTACTGAGCCACATTAGAGTCCTGTAAGCCTGTTTGGTCGCGTGATGTGTGCGCATAGTCAGAATTAATGTTTGACATTGAGCCATATCGGCGAAGTGGTAATGAAGGACCTGACAAATCTCCCTGATGACGCAAGTCTGTGTAAGAACCATATTGTGCTCCCATGCCAAGGGCTCCATATTCATAGGCTTGGTTCATACTGCTGAGATTTACTGCCAAACCCCCTTGGCCATTGCTCTGATAGTTGGCAGCATCAGCCATAGAAGGAAGATTTGCATCAGACATGGAAGGTTGTACTCTTTCTGAGGGGGCTATTGGTGGTGGATACATTTTATATTCCTCTGCCAAAACTTTTGTTGGTTGAGGCTGGTGTTGCTGCTGTTTTTTGTTGTCATGCAATGAGTGGGTAGGATTAGCTGCTTGGGAGGTATTCGCAGTAAGATTTTTTTCTGAAGATACTGTGGTAGGCTTTTGAGTGAACGACCCTGAACAGGACCCAGCAAATGGCAATTTGTAAACAACATCACAACAAGCAACTTGGCTTTCTGGTTTGAGCGGCCCAGTTAGATCCAAGACCTGAGGAGCAGGAGGAGGAGGAGGCTCCTCTTGTTTGACAAGCTGAGTCACCGTGCCACCTGGTGACGCATGACTCTCATCAAGTTGTACCATCATGACATGGGGCTTACCAGTAGAAAGATTCATTACTGTTGGCTTATTTTTTAGTTCTAAGGCAACCCCACCAAATATTTCATGCGGTACATGGGAAGTAGAACCTCCTGGAATTGTTGGTGGAGCCAAAGGAGATACTCTAAGTATGGCACTAGCAGTCACTATAGGCTGGGCACTAGTTGTTTGGGTCGCTGCAATGTCTTTCTTCATCAGCAGAGGCTGCACCTGATTTGCTAAATTGTAACGGGCAAAAGAGGACTGCTGTTGATGCTGCTGAAGCTGCTGCTCTAGAAGTTGTTGCTGTTGCAGGAGCTTCTGCTGCTGCAACTGTAGCTGTTGCTGCTGTATACCAAGATTTTCCAGGCAAGCGTCAATTTTGGGAATAGATGGGTCAGAAATTGTCGACTTACTCTGGGTTAAACAAACAGCTGATCCAACACCCTGCCCTAGATCAACACGGTTTTGTAATGGATCTCCATACACAACTGGCTGCTTGGGTTGGGACATGAGCATTGATCCTGCAACTGTAACGCTAACTGTTGTTGGTGTTGACACAGATACATGAGGTTGTTCTTGTGCATTTAAATTCATTATAAGAGGCTGGACTGCTGTGTGTTTACCAGGTGATTGTTCAGCTCCTAAAGAGTATCTTCTTGTGTCTGAGGCAAGAGAGGTAAGATCCATCCCCTGGTCTGTCATTATAATTGGAGCTGCCCTCAATGGAGCCCTCAGATCAACAACACTGGTTCCAGGAATGGTTTGTCCCTGACCAACAACCACTGAAGAACCTTCCATATTTATCATCTTTTTTAAGGATGTATCTTCCATTGAGCCACGACTTGTTGGCACAGCACCAACAGCAATAGTTATTTTTTCATTATTTTGAGCCCTAGGAGAAGAATGCTTTTGGGGCTGTTGTAAAGGCTGCATTTTTGGTGATGTTGGCGAATCTGTTAAAGAGGGTTGAGAGCTATAAAGTGTTTTACCACTTGCTTGTGTTGGTGATGACAATGGGGAAGTAGAAGAATTTACAGTGAGTGGCTTGGAAGGACAAGATGTTTCAGAGCTTAAAGTTATCACCATGACTGGTGCATCTTGAGAGGATGGCTGTCGCACAAGACGGGGGGATATTGTCCTTTGAGTTGCCTGAGTTCCATGAGTTGGTGGAGCTGTTGTAGCAGGCAAAGATGGTAGCTGTCTTCCACTTCCGCTGGTAGGGCGTCCAGATGGCGTACGCATTGGGCTTTGTGTTGGAGATGTAGTCGGGGAAACTGGGGGACTAGGACTTTTAAACAAGGAAAAAACTTTGGAAGTAAGAGAAGCTGAACCAGGGTCTGGTGTTGCTTGTGATGGCCTTTGTGAATTTGCTCTATTACTAGCTGTTACTGTGTTACCTGCTTGTCGAGTTTGAGCACCTTGACTCTTTTGGGCTTTGGTTGTTGCAACTCCAACAACGCCTTCAATTTTGGCACTCTGTGTCATCATTCGGTTCTGTGTTTCTTTTGATAAATGCTGTGCAGCATGAATGCCTGTCATTCTTTGATCACTCCCTGATGTTTGGAAAGATGTAGGAGCAGTAATTTGTGTTGGGCTTGACCCTGGTGTGAGAGAAGTACCAGATTCAAGATGTCCACCATCTGATTGAGAAAAAACTTTCTGCTGATTAACCCCTTGGCCTTGCCTCTGCATTAACTGTGCTTTCCTCATCATCTCCTCATAAACTTCTTCTGCACTTTTTAAGGTTTTATCAGATGGTGACATAGCTGATGTATTTTCTGTTGGGGAGTAGAGGGATGTGAAAGTTGGAAGGTTAAATTCCTTTCCTGATTTGTAAAGCTTTCCACCAATCATCTCAAATCCTTCTGCTTCAGAGTCCATAGAAGGGGAGTATTCTGAGCAGGATGATCTGTGAAGCTCCTCCATCTCTGCAGCCTGTCTCAATTCTTCCGTTGGTGATGCATCCTCAATAGGAGAAAGATTGCTAGGGGGAGTTTTTGACCTCTCTCTGCGCCTCTGTGCCCGTAGCTCCTCTTTATCTCTCTTTGTTTTTCGAGCTGTACTTCGAATTCTCTGCTGCTCTAGATCTCTCATTTGCTCTTGTTCTCTAAGTAATTCTTCCTCCTCTCTGAGCTCATCCTCCTCAGATGAGTCTTCAATTGTTGGCAGCAATGGTCCATGTGAACGATGTCGAGCTTTTCTCTGCTGTTTTGCTTCCTCAAGTCGTGCTCTCCGACTTGGACTGCTGTCACTGTCGTCCTCCATAGATGATACAGATGTGGGAGATGTACCAGAGGTATAGCTGGGAGTGGTAGCAGGTAGAGTGGACGAATATTCTCCCTTAGACCGCTCCTCTGGGGAACCAGTTAGACTTTCCATTTCTAGCTCAGGTTCCCGTAAATCATGCTCACTACTGAGCTCAATTTCTCGATTGTAGCTGTTGGTGTTATTAAGCTCAATGGTCTTAAAGCGCCGAAGGCCTCCAGCCATAACAACATCATCCTTTGATGTTTCCTCTGATGCCTTTGTATCATCTTCAAAACTATTGGACTGGTGAGAGAGCCGCCTTCTCTCTTTGCCTGCATCCCCACTGGTTTTGTGCTGCTTTTTTGCTTTCTGGCTTCCGTATTCTGATTCTTCTTCATCGGCACTCATTTCCATGATCTGTCTCCTCATGTACTCTTCATCTGTTAAGACTTTATGTGACTTTTTTTGTCTTACTGGCAATGGTGAGAGACCACTTTCACTGCTGTCTTCCACATAATCATGCCGGAGTTTACAGCTTAGGTCGTCCTCTGATTCGTCTTTTGCTGCATCATCTTCAGGGTTGTAGTCCAGCTCTTGTCCCACAGACAATGAATGTGGCCTGTGCTTCTGGTCTTGAGCAGTCTTTGATTCTAGCAAAGGTGTAATGGAAGTCTCCAGCTTGGTAATTTCAGAGGGTATGACAGCACCTCTTTCATTAAGCTTGATTCCTTCTTCTCGAATCTGACCTGTAATTTCCCCTTGAGAGCTTGAGATTCCATCTGAAGAGTATCCAGTATCACTCAGACTCTGTGTACTTGATTTGTTGTAATCCTAAAAAGGATACAATAAGAAAAAGGTCAGAAAATAAAAATCATATTCACTTGAATTGAAAGCTTTGGTGCACATTTCAAATCCCACTATTTCATCCAACATTTATGTGGTTGATCTTTTTTTTGGTGAATGTGTGCATTATGAATTTATTACGTATGTTACAGATGAAATAGTCTCTAATAGTTAATTATTAGAGAATAATTACATTTAAAATCACCAACAAAGTAAAATGACACATCAGGTTAAAATCAACTCAGTTATTACAATATTTAGTTTTTCAAAGATTCAATGACTTTTTCTGCATTCACATTTTTAAATGTATTTTAACTAAAACAATTAATTTTTTATTTATTGTTATATCATTTTGAATTAACTATTATTATTGGTTAAATAACTTAATGCAAGCAAAAATTCAATGGCAGTTAGAGCAACTAAAAATATGGTGTAGCTTTGAGTTGAGTTTGCCTTTCAGTGTTACACACATATAGACAAATAAATACACTTACAGTGAATTTTAGAGACAGTTGAACATACAAACATCTACAGACAGATGTTTTTTAGTAACATGCTCGGCTGTCATCTTTGACACATTCATTATGCATTCTTCGAGCTGCTGAAGAATAACAAACATGCTTTGATGCTAAAAGTATTATAAGATGTCATGTTACACATAAAAAGCTTGCATTTGTTACAAATAGATAAAAACATAGTAAAGCAATTTAAAAAATGGAGAGTATGTTAGACATAAAAAACAACTTTGGAGACATGGATTATAAAAAGATGAGGATAGTGGCTTATGAAGACTTTATGAAAAGAAGGACAATGAAAAAAAACATTTGGATGACAACTGCAGAAAAAAAACTTAAACTTTAAAAAAAAGTAAACACTTTGACACAACTGAATGTAATGAAGAAATTATTGTAACATGAGTAGAAATGGCTAGTCCAACAATATAACACAAAATTTGAAATGATGATTAAAAAAATTGATTCCTGCTTTTGAAAAAATGCAAAATTAAATGAAAATGATGAGTCAGGAGCAACAGGTAGAGGCGAAGAAGTTGCAGGTAGCTCACTTCATGGTGTCTTGACTTCTGAGCATCTTCAGATACCATCCTTTCTTTTGGAGAAGTGAGATTCTCTGACAATGTCTTCTTTGGTGAGACTTTGATGTCTTCTTTCAGAGGTTTGGGTGCAGCTTTAGTCTTCTCCTGGCTTTGGGGCTGTTTGCGGGCCTGGCTTATACCTGTGGGTTTAGACTGAGTAGGTGTTGTCTTTGAAGGGGTAGTGGTGGTCTTGGCGTTGCTGACTGAAGCTTTACCAAGGCTGGGTGAAGTCTTTGTACCAGAGGAGGAGGAAGGGCCCTTAGTCTGAGCAGAGAGCTGAGCAGATCCTTTATTCTGAGTCAGCCCTTTGACCTGACCTGGGCCCTTCGTTTGGTTAGCAGACTGTGTGGAGGGCTTACTTTGAGCATGTGATATATTAGGACCTTTGGCTTGAGCAGATCCCCTACTCTGAGCTGAAGGCTGTGTTTGACCCTTAACATGGGAGGTTGGCTGAGCTGAACCCTTGGTTTGAGGGGAAGATTGGCTGAACCCTCTTGTTTGCGAGGCTGGTTCAGCCTGCTTCCCAATAGAAAGGGGGCCACTTACTTGGGAACCCGCTGGTTTCTGTTGTTGCTGAGGAACTGGGGCCCTAGACCCTGCAAGTTGACTGGGAGATTTCTGTTGAGCTGTTTGCTGATTGGATGGAGCAGATGCCCGCGGGGATCCCATGGACTGTGCCATAGGAGCTGGAATGTCTCCCAAACTTCCAGACAGAGCCCTCTGTGTCTGGCAGTTTAAGCAAAGCCATTCTTTCTTCTGAAAAACACAAAAATAAAACAAAAATCAGAAAAGTCATGTTCCACCCAAGGTTCCATCCAAGAATAAAAAAATGACTTATTTAAAATAGAAGTGTTGGTCACATTTTTTATTTATCTTACATTAACAGCTTACTTGACTGCTGTAAATAATGGTTGACAGGTGCAGAACTTGGATAAATTAAAAGTTCTCAGTGCTAGCAATGCATGGTTTCCTGCAAAACCCATCCTGAGCAAGTATTTTATGACTTGTCAAAACAAGGCATTGCATCTTTTCAAGAAGACTTAATCATTTGATAAGATTAAGCACTCTCAAACAGGCTACACAAAGGAAAAGTGAACTATGATTACAGATGAGCACATCTGTGAAAGAGTGCAAAAAACTTTAGACCTCTTGCAAAAACTACAGCATATCATAAGAGAATTATGTGCTTCTCATTGCCTTACTAAGAATTCATTCAGACAAAGTTGTGAGTTATAAATGAAAATAGAGGAGGAGTCTCAGACTGAAAAAAGATTAATAATCCTGAGTACTGTTAATTATGCAAATCTTATGTAGCATCCATACAGTTGTTTGTTTAATTTCATTTATATTAAAAGTGTTTAGAGAAGAAAACATCTGCCTTCAACTGGAATTTCAATTTAATACATTAAATCTATTTTATAAAGCACCAATTTAAAGTAAAAGTCCTTAAACTTGTCGCACACCTGGGTGAGTGAAATTTGTCCTAGTCAAATACACTATACTCTACTCTATCTAGAGTGGTTAACATCAAATACTAGCCTGTTCATTCCAAATCCTATAGGTACATTGTTATAATCCAAAGACTGATCCTTCCTGCAGTAGCGCCAAATTTTCTTACAAGTATTTTCATAATAGCATATACTAGTGACTGACAAACATTTTGCTAGCTGCCGTACTGGAATAAAAAGTATGAACAAAAAGAAAACCCACTTGATTGCATAACTCAAAGGCACCAGTCTACAGAAAAACTCATAAATTAAGCATCAGGAAAGCTGAAACTATTAACTAGCCAATTGCACTATGACACATATAGGATTAGCTTTTCATCTTTTTAGCTTTAATATTGTTTGAATTATTTTAAATCCTTTCTTCATATTGATATTTAGCTTGAACTCCACAAGGCCATCTTCCCACATTCATATATGTGATGGGACAGAACTGCTGGAATGTGGTTACCTGATCAGATATTTAAGTCAAAATGCAATTGAACATGTTTCACAGTTGATAAAATATCAACAACAATACAAAAAAGAACGACTTGAACAGCACAGCATTTGCTATGAGATGTTAGCCATCTCAGGAAGTTAAATTATATATAATAGTACAATATATGGAAAAATCTCCTCACTCAACAATGAAAAGTTAGCCCAATATGACTGCAGGAGCGAACTGCCTTGCCTCTGCACCCAGCACCTCTCCAGCATCTTTGCACGCGTTCTAGTGAAAACAATTCAAAAAACGTCTGCAAGGTAATGGTAAAGTCCCACTCCAATCATCTTTGAATCTATTTTCAAAGTGTTCTAAGTGGTCTTTTAATTCTGATTATGCTGTTTTTAGCCAAAACAAAAAAAAAAAACGTGTGTAATTTTCTAGGACATAGTTTCTGCAGAGCAGCAGGAGTTCATTAGTAATTCCCCACTGAGTTGTGGGCAGGACTGTTAGTATGGAGTAAACCTTCACTCATGTCCCATCAGCCCTTTGTTTACACTCTCTCTTGCTAACTTACAACACCTCAAAACCCAAGGCTGACATTAAGGGTTCAACAAAAATGGCGTCCAACATTGGAGCTATTCAGCCGTTCAGTTCTGAGTCAGACAGCAGCTCAGACGAGGAAAACACATGCGTACGTGAATCTATTTGTCTGTAGAATGGAGCGGAGAAAGAAGCTCGTGGCCCGTCGATTGTTGTTTGTAACAACTACAAGTTTTTTCATATGATTTTTTTTGTCTGCTCCTGATTCACCACAATTTAAAATAAATACTCAGAAATGCAATTTTGAGCTAAAATGTCTTTATATGTGCCCTCCATCATGGGAAAAATGCTACAAGAACATGTTAAAAACACAGAAAAAATCAACTGGAGTTTGTCTTTAAGCAAATAATCTCAAAATAATAAAAGTTTATTTAAAATAACTGGCTTGGCTCATGCAATAGCAGCTTCCTCAGTCACTCCCAGCCACCATCCCATGTGCAGACTGATATGAATTTTCCCTTTCAACATTTGTCAAGCAAATAAAAAAAAAAAACATCATGGGGGTTCTAATTTGCCTATTTTGGGATCTCTGGCCATAGTAAAGTTAAACACCAAGTGTAACAGTCAGATTAGTTTTGCAGATCTGACGGGAAAGCTTTAAATTATGTGCAAAGACTGATGAAGTGTACGCTGATGTGGATGGCAGCAGACAAGAGCTCACAATTTCCTGTGGATGATAAGCGAGATGAAGAGGATGACATAAAAAAAAACAACAAAAAGTGACTGATAAAGACAATGGAAGATGAAGTCATGTTTATTAAAACACGCATGAATGCCACAATTATTCAGTAACTAAATGAAGAGAAGATATTGATCAAATGTAAAGCATAATTCATATAAAGACACTGAAGATCCATGTCTGGGTGTTTTTCTTGTTAGAAGTCTAATTGTTTTTTCTCCAGAGAGCAGAACTGCATTCACATTTCTGTAGTTTGACTTACAGAGCAAGTAGGATGTTCATTCATTCAGTCAGTGTCTTTAGAAGAAAACGCTGCTTAAAACTGTCATGGCGCCATACATCAAGTTCCTGTGGCAGTGACACAGCGACTGCAGGCATCATAAAAATGCAATTACAGCACTTATGCAACATTAGTGATAAATTATGCAACCCCCTTTATGAGCAATGATGCCATTTGGATCATGAATTGTGAAAAAAAACCCTGCATTTAATGCAGCAATTCTCAAAACACAATTATTTTTAACCATCAAAGGAAACATCATAAAAATCCAATGTTTTCAGGTCTGATTGAATTTCTTTTCATAACTCAGTTGTCATATGCACTAACCTGGCAAAAATTATGGTTTCATTTAAAACCCACAAGCTTATATTATATTGTATATATTATTATATTACATACTTCCTGTGCTGCCTCTATTAAAGATGAAAATATTTTTTTTGTTAGACCAGGATCCTTCAGGAATTGTTTCATCTGAGACCATCCGGTGCGGATGCATTTACTGGCTTGGCAAACAGAGAGATTTGTTTTCATACCTCTCAAGTGCTCTACTGAGAAGCTTTATATAAACAGGTGCAGCACTTTTAGAAACTCGCCATCTGTGCCGGTTCTTTTCTGACCAGCTCCTGTGTGTGTTTGTAGAGCTAGTGCAGACAACTGCAGAAAACAGTCAAGGATGTAGATAGTTTACAGACTGCAAACGCATACTGCGCTCGTGTCTGTTACGTTTACACATATAGGATTCCCAGACTAGAAGCATAGAATAGCAATTTTTACCTTTATTAAAAAAATGCTTTTTTTAAACCATTTTGTTTGTTCAGCCGTGTTGGTGCTGCCCAACTCCCCTCTTTTGCACCTGATTCAGCATAACATGGCTGTGTGTGGTTGAGAAGCAGAGCAGCCTGTATGTAGCAAATTATTCATGTAGAGTGCTGTACAACAGTGAGCCATGTGGGCGGTCCTTCCCACCTCCACCCACACAGTTGGGAGAAAATCACATCACTATGAAGGACTGAGCCTTTGTGTTTTTCAGACAGTCTTTCAATGTGTTTTATGTGTTAAGTCTTCTACTGACCGTGGCAGAAACTGAAAGTCCTTCATTCAAAAAAGGACAATGCTTTTTTTTGGGAGCTTGTAACTTTCAAATTAAAATTGCTATTCTATGTTCAAACACTGCTGTAAACGTTTTGTCCAACTGACTGTAAATTTTGAAGATTTTTTTTCATAATTTGGCAGAAAACATTTTTTTGTGAGGCTGCTTTGTGAGAGCACCTGTGCTTTGACAAAGTAAAAAACAGGTCATTTTACAAAATTGCATAATTTGTAATAATGTACTTAAAAAAATATAACCATAAGTCATCTGCCATTTCTCTTTCAGCATTTTTGGCAGCTATTCTGTAACAGAGCATCCTTGTAGTGCAAAATGCGTTCAGGAACATGCATGTTTTCTAATGTATATAGCCTACAGGCTTTTGTACAACCACTGCGCTGGCAAACTTTGCCCTTGAGCCAATATTTACACCGATAGGCAACACGAATAGCCTAATCAATGCTCTGTACACATTGTCATGATCTTTTTTAATATTATCAAAATGTTGTAGTTTTCTTGTGTGTTTAAACTTTGTTTCAGGATTTATTGGTCTTATATTTTTGGGAGTTTTAATCAAAGATAAAACTTTTTTTTTTTAGAATCACTATGCACAAAACACATAGGTAATAAACAACTGTCAACATTTTTGGCTTCATTATTGAAACCTAATTATAATCTATTGTGATTATTATTAAGTTTATGGCTTATTAAAAACAATTAAAACTGAAGCGTCATATGAGATCATGAAACTTAAAATGACAAGGAAGTGTTTTGTGCCTGTGATAAAATAATGAAAGGTAAGTGTCAAGGTGTGTGGTGGGTTTGGTTTAAATCCACAAATGTTTTCAGGATTTCCAGTGGTGCTGGAGGAGAGAATGGTGGGTGAAGCTGACTTTGCCAGTAAGATGAACACTGTGAACCTATTAAATGGAATTTAGTAATGCTCCAAGCAGCTGGGTTAAATTCAGAAAAGCTGCCCTTTCACACCCAAAATAATGAGATTGAACACGGAAGTTACCATAAAGGAAAAGGTCAGACCAATTGATCCCACTTTTCCAGAGGTTTGCTCAGACATTGCAGCACTTATCACTCAGATTCTGTGTATACCTGTACTTCACTGCACATGTTCGTCTGGAAATCTAAAATGAATCTTTTTTTTGTAATAATTACTTGTTTAAGCAGATACTGTGCTTTTAAATCCTATGCTGAATGTCTACCAACATAAGCAGACCCCACTAAAATGACACAGACTTTGTACCCTTGTCGGAAATTGGACTTTTTACTTGCTACTGCTTTTTGCTCTTATTTTTTTACATTACCTCTACCCCTTTCAATTTATATATTGCATATTTGCACGCTGTGACTACTTCTCGTTTTTGCACAATTCATGTCTTCTGTTTGTCCTGAGCTGCTCGAATCTCGTTGCAGTTTACAATTGTAATGGCAATAAATGAGTCTGAATCTGAAATAAGCTAATCAAAGTGTGAAAATAGACGTTTGAAAATGTTTCTGTACAAAATGCATCACAAACTCAAAATACATATTGGCAAAACTGAAAAATATGCAAAAGAATGGGAAAATAGAAATATAAAAATTAGTTTGACATAATATCTGCTTAACTGAAAAAAATACATCACAATGTTAAAAACAAGAAGGGAAAGCTCCTAGTAAAGTGTTATAAATGCTATAGTAACTTGATTTAGATGCTGGTGTTTGATAATGGAGCTTTGCTTGCATTAATAAAATGCAGAAAATAAACTGAAAGAATGCACAAAGTTCATAGCAGTTGAGGTTCAAATTTGATAAAAAAGTTGTATCATTTCCTGCCAATGGAGGGCGCCAGAGCGAACATAAGTGATGGAAAGATTTCAAATGCTGTGAGAGCATACACACCCACACACCCCAACACTGAGTAGACCTGAAAAGCAAAACAGTTCGCTCTTATTGTGTCTAACCATATCCAGCCGTCCTAATCAAAATTCAACACAGAAAAGAGTGTATCTGATTTAGCCTTCTTAAATTTCAAGTTAACTCGTTCTCCCGGCATAGGTAGAGGTAAGAGTGGCATGCACCCTCCCAATGTGTGAGTTTGACTGTTGTCTAGACTGTTGTCTTGTGTTCAGTTTCTGGTACAGGCAAAGTCAGAACTGCCTTCTTACTTACTGTCAGTCATCTCACAGCAAAAGTCAGTCCTCCACATGGTGTCTCTGCCAAGACCCGACAACAAGCTGTGAGCCAGAAATGTCAGCTGGCACAGAACTGACTGAGATAAAGTATTTTTGGTGCTCATTATCAAATAAGAAGGGAAGGTCCTTTCTCTTGTTTGAGGAAGCCTTTCACACACAATGTTAAAATGCTTCAACGCTACACCATGCTGAGGATAAAATGCCAGTGGGGGACAATACATAACATTGGATGTGTGTAAGAAGGTAAATTATAATGGGATTTCTGTAACAGGAGAAAAAAGAATGGAGAGCTGGAAGTGTGGCAGTATGGATGACACAATAAAACATTTGCAGAAACACAACCGTGCATCAGCCACAATGCACAGCTTGACTTCAAAATGTCAAACTCTGTCTCCTCTGCTCAGAAAAATGTAACAGCAGCTCACTTGTTTCTGCGTCAACAAAAGTGCTCCTAGATTAAGATCCTTTTTTGACGAAAAGGAGTCATGTCAACCTTCTCAACAAAAAAAGGAAGTAAATCCATGCTATCAATGCTAGTTTTAGTTGCCTGTGTCACAGAGATTAATGAAGTATGCGAGGTCATCATTAATTTGTAACAAGTAAAGGTCAGAGGAGCATGGGGCCAGAGTGAATTATTAACCACCATGTGTGCAGGAGTGCAGTACAAAGGAATTATGAACATGTCAGCTCAAAAGGATTTTAAAAGAGTTCTGAAAATAAAGACACTGCGCACAATATGATCAAAAACAGGTCTAGAAAAGTGTGTATCTGCTGTAAATGCAGTCACAGCCAAACTAAGATGGCTTTTGGTCCATCAGACTGCTTTACATCTCTGTATGAGCTGCTATAATGTGCAGCTTGAATGATTTGCAGTTTAAGACCTCCAAGTGAGCAGCAGGAATTGTGACCAAGCACATGGCTCAGCAGTGTACCAGCTTGAACCACGCCACAGCAGTGACAGGTCAGTAAGAGTAAGCAGGTATGTAGGTCAATCCCTTGGTACTCCTTCAATGAGAACACGTGGAGAGGCCTGTGGATTAAAGAGGAAATGAAGGATCATCCACTGAGCAAGCAGGACTGGACTACAGTCACAGCCTGTCAAAGCCCAACTGTGTCTTCAAGGTCTCAAAACACGCCAAAGAGAAAATGACAATGCAATCACAACTGGTTACCGTTTAAAAAAAAGATTATATCTTTACAGAGTTGAAGCCATTTCTTATGTCTATCACAGAGTTGCAAGAACAGTTTAATGGATGCATGAAACATACATTATAATTCTGTCCTTTGCTTAAAAACACTAAAATATTTCAGCTAAATGAATGCACAAACAAGCTTGAGGACTCAGGATCTCTCCTGCAGTGTGTGTTGCTGCAGGTCAGCAATGTGTCATGTCCCATTAAATGTGTGGGTCCTTGCTGTCCCTTTGGGGGCAAAGTAACACCAGGTTAGGTCATGTTTGCTGCTCTTTATTTACATATTGTGTCTCCCTCTGTTTTTTACAGTGCGTTCAACAGAAGGGTTTTTTTTTCTCCCAGCAGACATCAGCAGCCTGTTGGAGTTGACGCTATGGCACTACAGTATAGTTTCAGGCCATTTGAAGGAACCCCCAAGGATCAACCCAGGAACATGTGATGGAAAAACATACAGTTTAAACATGGTGGTGCATCTTGATAAAGAAGAGAATGGATTTATGTTAGCTATATGAAACTCTGACCTTAGCTTTTTCCTGCAGTCCAAACAAACACACAACTGGGCAGCTTTTTCTGTTGTGGAAACACATTTAGAGCATATTCAGACTGGAAAAGTCTGTTGATCCAGACCGAGTCTGCTTAATTTGGTCTGGATCGAGACCAGAACCTTGCATCTGGTCTGTATTCAGACTGCTGTTAACCCAACATTTCTGTTCTGAACCAAAGCTTGTAAACAAAACCATGTCACTAAAGATCTCTTCAGTCATTGGCCAGGAATTATGAGGGCGGTGCAAAGCAACGAGAGAAAGAGTAATGGGAGTCCTACACTTTGCAATCCTTGTCGGGATATTTCACTTATTCTAACTTTATATTTCACTGATCAATTTTGAATGTCTGTATCAATGTCAGGTCCAACACTTTTTAGGGCAACTTTGGTGCGGCGGAGGTGTGCTGCACGACGGTTACGGAAAAGACGGCTAAGAAGGTACGCTGATAAGTGTTACTGACAGATAGATTATCGGGGAAAACGGTGTGAGAAGGAATGTGTATCTTGTTAATCGTTGTTTTTCGTTGCATCTTTGCTCCACATTTGTCTGCGGCTTATGGTTCCTACTGTGTTTACATCCCATAATGCCCGGATAAAGTGGCTGTTATGTCCAGTTGTTCTGTCTCAAGCAAGGAGCCTATTCAGAGTGAGGAAAAACTCAGAGTGAACCGAAGCTCAGTCCAATCAGAAACAAGCTAAAACCACCTTGAAAAGATGCATCTGAGAGCGGTTTCTCGTCCCGGACCCTGGTCCGCTCGGTTGTTTGTTCCAGATTATCAGGGAAAACAAGCTTAAATGTGTCCAGTCGGAATACACCCTTAAACTACAATGTTTTCAACAAGTTCTGGAATTTTTTTTTAAGTCACCTAATTTCAAGAAAAACCTGTTCAATTTCTTAATTTTTTAAATCAATTGTGACTATTTATTCCAATGATTTTGCAGTAAATCCTTTAGGGGTAATGATGAATCTGAGGTTAGTGATGCTGCTGATGCTCTACTATATCATTACTTGGTCTTTTGCATGGAATCTACATCAGTGATGCTCTAAAATCCAGCGGTGCCATTTTACCAGATACTTTTTGGATGAGCATAGATCATAGAAACATGAACATAGATTTCATTCTTCCATAAAAGTTTTCATAAAACTTGACTTTTTTCCTGATACTTTAAATCAAGTATGACATCTTTATGCTAAAAAATGTTATACTTTTGTTATTTAAATACAGGTGTGACTAATGTGGATGTTCTGAAGGCTAAAGGTGGTAAGTGACGTTAGCAATGTCCTTTTTTTCTGCTTTGCCCTGTTAATGTCCTACTGAAAGAATATTCAGAATAACTGCAGAGTTTATACCACTAAAACCTGCCTTATAAGAGCCCTGATCAAAAACATAAATGCTAAGTGAATTCGACTCTCCCCTCCGGTCAGTGTGCTATGCTGTCTAAATAATAAAAGTATTTAATGTGCCTTTTTCTTGTTATTAATTTTTATTCTTAAATGCTCTTCATTATGTGCCTTTTCTGCTTGATCTTGTATTATTTTTCTACTAGTGCAGGCTGTAATCAGCCTCTAGACTTAATGTCAGAGATATTAAGACATGCAGTTGCAGTGGCTAAAGAGGATTAAATCAGATACAAGCACAAGGAAATGATCATCTATGAAGATTGAAGACTCAGATGTTTGTTTTGCAAAACTCAGGTTGGATGAAAACAATGTATAGACTGGATAACAAATACAGTCAAAAAATATATGTTTTCCAATATACTATTAAATCTGCAGACAACAAATCCGTTGCACACTGCAGGCAAAGCCTGAACAGTTCATGTGTCATCTAGTCGCATATGCCAGTCCAGAGGATAAGGTAATCACGCTGTCTTCACTGCTCTGTATTATTTTTGATGGCATTCTATCATAGGAAAGCTACAGCCAGCAGCTAAGCAAAGAGTATTTATACAGCCCCTGCTTGGACTTCCTGACAAGTTACCCAAGCTGTGATCAGTAATGTGTGATGACAACTTTAAAACAATTATTGCATGCAGCTGAATTTTCTTTCCCTGCTTCAATCTCATCAAATGATTGACTTCAATCTTAAGTTTACTTAAGCTGTCACCTTTAATTTTTACATTTATTTTCTACCAACTTTAGCAGAATTGGCAGCACCTTTGGTTTGCCAGTTCCAGCCATTTCTCACCATCATTTAGTCAATAATAATGCTTGTCTAGTATAACCCTGACCTTTGTGTTCCCTTAATGGTTAAGAATAGAGTCTGCCGTCACGTAGTTCCTTTACTCTTTAGACTTATTCATCAACTGGTTAAAAAAATGAAACTATCAGTTAGCTATAAAAGAGAGCTGTAAAAAGGAAAGAAAGAAAAGGTGCCAGTAAGCAATAAAATGGCATAAACAAAATAAATGAATAAAAAAACAGGGATGTTCAACTTGTACAGTAAAACAGATGGACAAGCCTGTATTAACAACAACCATAAACAATGTTCAGTGGGATTAACTGACCCACCCTACCTCACCTCCCTTTTCTAAAAAAACTTGCATATAAAGCTACGTTCCCACTACCCTCGTTCAAGCGACTAATTTCGATGACAATGCATATTTTTAAGACTGTTTTCGGGTCTATGGCCATTGAATGACCGTTGCAAGTTAAACCAGATTGAACTTTGACCAATCAAGGACTCGGATTTAGTAGTGATGTATAGATGGTGTCTCCTTTAAATCATAGAAATGCCAACCTCTTGAGAATAGATCTTGAAGGAAAAATTAATTGTCCTGGTTTGTGCCTTGCTGGACTTGTATGACACCAAGACTTTCATATATCTAAACAGAGCAGAGAAAATAGAGCTAATGAGCTACTGTTGGACTAAGCCAGGGTACAGTGAACAGGTCGCCAGTCTGTTGAAGGGCCACACAACCACTAACTCACATGCACACTTACAGACAATTTAGAGTCATCAATTACCCTGTGAAGCATGTTTTTTGGGCTGTTGGAGGTGCCTGGAGGACCCCCCCACACACACACACGCAAACACAGAGAAAGAGAACATACAAACGCCATAACAAAAGAACTCCGCTGGGATTTGAACCAGGGCCTTCTCACTGTGAGGTGACCACTAAATCCAACTGTGTAGATAAATCACTGTGCTGCCCTGCAAACAGATTTTTTTCAGCCTAAACACAGTTTTTGTATTTTTGTTTGCATTGACTTGTTTTGTTCTCAAGTTGTGAGTTTTACTGTTCATTAATAACTTCATTGATCTCTGATAATGGTTCACTAATACAGTGGACATTAACTTTTCTTCCACAATTTTACAATGCTATGGACATCTTCATCCTACTTTTTCCGGTTTTAACAGTCATCCTTTTAGTTTTGGTTACTTGTTACTTAACAGAGATCAATAGTTGATCCTTTTGAAATATCTTCTACACAACCACTGAATTATTTTTAGCATGGTTTACCAAGTGAAAAGACACTTGCTGCAACAATTAGTGTAAGTACACTCCATCAATCAGTATCCATTTCCTTTTTTTTTCATATTACTGTGTCATTAATCAACTTCAAAATAAGATACATAATAGCAAGGCTTTTACAAGCTATCAACATGGTTTACAATTTCTCATCAACAAACCCCCAATTAAAATGAATCACAAAAACTGACATGCCCTCTACAAGATGGACTGGTAGTGCCTTAGGGTCCCGCCGGCAGAACTGGATGAAGTTTCTAAAGAGATGGAGGTCTGGGCAATTCTGCTTAGACGGATGGTCCCATAACCTAGTTCCAAATGAGCAGCAGAGAATGGATGGACAGATGGATGGATGGTTAGACTCTATAAGGTCTTCTTAATAGAAGCATCAGACTAAAAAAAACTTTTATGCGTTAATTAGTAGATGAATATTTGCTTAAAAATGGAGGAGAAATGAATCCCTGCTCTCTGCTAGGGCAATGATCCCAAACAGTTTTTGCTGTCTACAATACTGCTATGGTGATCAGCTCAGACCCCCACTGACTGATCTTATCATGTCCAGTGCACCACCTGACAGCTGCAGGACTGAGAAGATTAACAAGAGGTTAAATGTAATATCTGAGCCATCAGCGAGCTTTATCTCTTTCATTTTGTCTCTCAATCTCCTGCTCTCTTTCCTTGCATCTCTTAGTCTTTCTAACTGGGATTTTGTGTTCCTTTAGTGTACAACCACACGTCTACAAGTATCCATACCTCACATTTGTGTCACCAGACTTGTAGAATTTGTTGAGCATGTTCAACTAACCTCCTCCTTTTTTGTAATACCAACGTTACAGCGTAGTCAAATGCCTGAGGTGCTGTGGGAGCAAGGGAGGGAGCAGGCACAAATGAGGCAGGTGAAGTGATGTGTTAAGACAGGAGAACCTCGTTGCAGCGGTGGGAGGACTGCAGCAGCCCACCTCTGTGACTCTGCCAGTGAAGATAGGCATGACACTACCAGGAGTCTGTGAAGCATTGCTGCAGCTTGTTAATGTGACCACCAGGCCTTAAAGATGATGGCTACTGAAGTTAATCTTAAACCAATGTGGAGTTCACTTGTTGGCCTCAAAGGGTGGAGGGAAAGGGCATTGGAAGATAAAAGCATGGTAATTCAAGTTTGCGTCACTCTGCACTTCCTGTAGTCATTTATCAACTCATTTTACTGTTGGTGCGGGCAGTGCTTGGAGCAAGTTGGGGGTGACCTCAGAGATATGTTTTCAAATATAGACCACTGAGGAGCACAAAAGCTGAAGCAGAGTAACAGCAGCTTCACCAAATGCTACTGATACTGCACAATGTTTTTCAGTTCTGTTTACCTATAAGGTACGATTCACAACCAAGGTCGTCTTAAGGTACTTCACAAAAATCATGCACCAAAACCTATCACGTCATGCAAAACTGCAATTGCTTTTGATTGCCATGATCGAATTTATTCAAAATCATTTTGGAAATTGATAACCTGGCTTGGTCCAGATCATATTAAAAATGCCACATCACTTTAACTGTATTTTAAAGTTACTCAAAGTAAGGTGAATAAAATACTTAGATATTTTTGTCCAGATCTCTACACATAGCGGGCTGCACGGTGGTGCAGTAGTTAGCACTCTTGCCTCACGCCAAAAAGGCCCCCGGTTCAAGTCCCGGCTGGGGCACCAGACAGAGTCACTAATAGGGCACCTTTCTGTGTGGACTTTGTCTGTTCTCCCTGTGCATGTGTGGGTGTTCTTCTCTGGCTTCCTCCCATCGTCCAAAAACATACTTAATAAGTTAATTGGTTTATCTAAAAATTGTCCCTAGGTGTGTATGAGTGTGTGATTGTGGCCCTGACAACCTGTGCAGGGTGTATCCTGCCCTGTCTTTGCCCACAAGTGGCCTGGTTAGACTTCAGCAGCCCAGTGACCCCAAAAGGGATCAAAACAGGTTTAGATGGATCTACACATACCCTGGTGTAGAGGGTGTGCTTAAAATTGCCTCTGATGCAAACCACTCAGAGGTTTCTGTGTCTGTGTGTGAGGTGAAAGTATGGAATGATCTGGGAAACAAACACAATAAACTTGGTTTTTGCCCACTTCCTTTCCAACATGCCTAAATTACTTTGTTAGAACTGTTTACGGCCCTCATGGACTGCATGACCATATTGTTTTCTAAATTCCTCAACAACGCCACTCACAGCTTTGAGCATTATTATTATTTTGTTATTGTTGTTAAGATTTTTCTTTTATTTACACTTTTGTCATTTGCCTGGTGGAAATGAATCAATAAAAAAGACAAATGAAAGGAAACTTCTAGCAGAACCAGACTCAATCAGGACTACATGTTTACTAGGTTTTTCTATTTCACATTAATTTTATCCTTTTTTTCAAAACAGAGCTAGCAAGATGCTGTTTTGTCTCTGAGTAGGTTGAGGAGTTAAAAATATATACTTGCAATTTAGAGTTTAGCACTTGATGCCAAACTAGAAGAGAGTGAATGACATTTAAGCTGCCAACCCAGGGAGCCATCTCTGCCAGGTGCCACATAATCTCAAAGGGAAGCAGCCGTTGCAGAACATTGCCTTCCTGTCATACTTTGGCAGTAAAACAATATGACTGCAAACATAGCTTTTAACACTCTTACAAGTAAAAGATGATTTAGGTGAAACTGAGATATTTCTCTTGTGTTGATTTTAACAGTGGTCTTAGAACACAAGAAAAACATGTCATTGTTTCAGTTTAAATACTTAAGGAGGCTTACTACTCTCAGATGCCATTTGCTTCTGTGGGTGGATCATCCTAACAATGGTGTGTTTACGCTAAGCACTGTGCTCCAGGGGATCACTACACTCCCTCAAAACAGATTAGTAACACTCAACTATTAGCAGCTTCTACAGGACCACACCCGCTCCCAACACAAACACATGCACTAAACACACAGGGGTCTGTGTGGCTGAATCACAGCGTATCAAATGCCCTGTCTTTTTCTTTGCAGAGGCTGAGTTAACACACTGTGGAGTTGAGCAGCCATGTCATGTGAAATGCTGGAGATTTACCCAGATGTAATAGGTTTTTCAATCAGTGTGTCAGCAGTGAGGGTTCTCAAACTACAGCATAAGGGGAAGTAAAATGCAAATGAAGAGAAAGGAATTCTGAAATGTCCTGAATGATGGTATCACAGGATAAATACATCAGGAGCAACAGCATGAGAAAAAAAACAACACAAATAAAACAAAAATGGCAAGCCAGACGGGACATTTATTTATCTCCCAAATGGGATGAGCAAAGGCTGAAATATATAGAGTAGGAGCAGCAAAGAAATATTTCAAATGAATTTACTCCTGAACTTGACAGATAGACAGTGAGGCTCTCATCTCACAAAATTTATTTGATTTGAGACAAGATGAGAACTCTAAATAGTGTGCGTCCTCTAATGTGAGTGTGCATGTGTTGTATATGTCTGCAGAGATAATTAGACCAAAATTTGAATAAAAAAAAAATACATATATTAAAAGTTTAAAGCCCTGATGTATTACAAAAAGAGAAGAAAAAAACAAATAAGAGTCCGCCTAAGTGCCATGCATTTGGATTAATTTTGATTGTGCTTACCTACTGATGTTAATGTAATTTTGAGAGGTACATGGCGCCCTGTCAAAATATCAGACTGTCTTTTTTACGAGTTGCAAGCAAGTTAGGGTCTGAGTATGCTAACATATAGTAGTGTCAAACAGTATTTTTTTTTTATGTGTTACTAGCAAGGTTGGGAATTAGCATAGTCACAGTAGCGTGTGTTTTAACCATATCAGTATGGTTTTACGGGACGTAAACAAAGTTGGGAGTTAGAAGCGGCCAACGTTTCTAATGTGGCTAACATGTAGCTTGTTCCAAATAACTTCTAGGGTTACTGTAAGCGCAGTTAATAAAGTCTGACTGACAGGCAGACTTTTCTTGGAATCTTTTGACTTACTTAATGCGCTTTGAATTTCAGAGTGTGAAACAAGTTTGAAAATAGACCATTCACTGACCTGCGCCTTTGAAATCCAAGCAAAAAAAGTTTTGAAAGACATAAGAACACAATGAAATAAGAAATGATCCATTTAAATGTTATCTTTTAAAGCAAAGATTCTTAGGCTCATTGAACCTTTCTAAGATGTCTGTATTTGGGTACATTTCATCCAGTGTTTTAGAGGGCTGTAATACATTTAACAAAACAGCATGATGTGTGATTTTTGTTTCAACTTTCTTGTTTTGTTACTTTTTTTAACCTTTAATTTATCAGGAAGTCCCTTGACATCAAATTTTGTTTTGAAATGATACCAGGCTAAGAGACATTGGCAACAGAAACATCAAATTATGAAAATTTTAAAAAAGCATTGCAGCAGCTCAGTGAGATGTGTCCCTGCAGTCGCAGACAGTTCCAAGTGCAATTCCATGTCATCATAAAGTTAAATTAATTGGAAAAAAAGAATGAGAATGATATCTTTTCTAAAAGGTCTTTTTATTCATCCTTTTTGTTCTTTCAAACTAGTTTTGTTATAGTGTATGCAGAAGATTTTCCCTTTTTGTTTTCAGCAATTTATTTTAAATATTTCAATTTCTTAATTTGTTCAGTTCTGCCCTCTAATCTTAATCATATAAAATCTTAAATAGAACCACAAAATGATGTCATATGGAAGGGCTTTTGTGAATTGCCTATAATGACATTTTTTTTTTTTGTTGTCTTTTCATCCTGCAACAACAAATATAGCTTTGTGTGCGGTTTGCATGAGCAGCTTTAAGAAATATGGAAGTATTTTAAGGCAGCGTGCTGCTGACTGAGACCGGATGGCTGCCTGAATCATGTGATGACACACCATCATCACTTTGGGAGCAGCCAGGCTGAGCACTGCAGGCTTGGATGCATGATGCCTCCAGCCATCTGGCTTTGTATGAGACTCCTAAGGGAGACACCGGCTGGTGCCAACTTTTAGAAAATACTTCCAGCATGTTTGAGATTGGATGGGTGACATGTTCATCTATAAGTCTGTGAGATGATATTGAATTCCTCCAGATATGTGACTTATTTACAAAACACCAGGTTTTAGTTTGTACGTCTTATTGTTGAAAAAAGCGTTAGTGAAAAAGAGAAATTCTGTCATTTGAGATGAAGCTGATGCCTAAGATTTAGTTTGATCACCTCTTTGATGAGAATATATTTTTGTGTGTAAACGCCTTGAGTCTGGTTTCCTCATCCATGGTTGTGTGAAAAGCAAAACCAACAAGCAAATGCACTGCAAAGTTACAGCAGATGTGTCATGGACTGTTAAAATCCTCTCTTTGTACAGTCTAATTGTTATTGCTCTGCCACAGATGTGAATCTGTGTGCTGGCTCCTCTGTATGACTGTGTTTATACCATCCTGTGGGAATTTGCAACTGAACTGTTCAACCAGTGATGCAAAAAGACAAAAGAATCAACGTAAACTAATAATAAATGTAATTTAATTCACTGCAACTTCTATGAAGATGAGAGATATCCCAACTTTCTATGAGAACTGGACCTCGCGTTTCCATTAGGAAGTACCTGCTGGCTTTAAGAAGCCAAAATCCCATAGACTACTAAAGAGAAATAAAAAGCTATTACTCATCGTCATTCTGTTTTTTAGAATAATCCTTCTTGCACCACTACATTTTTTTACATGTTCTTGCTAAACTGGATTTTTTAATGTTTTCTTCATTGCAAATTTTTCAAGTTATAAACTAACCAATCAGATGCCTCTTTAAAAGAAGGTGGGAATTTCCGCCGATTGCACAATAAACATCCAACATTTACATTGTATAAAATAAATATATATATTTGAAACATGTTTAATATTTTTTGCTACCAGTTGTATTATTATGAAGGCCTACAGAAAAAGTACTCAGATGTATATAATGTGACAGTTATTTTTCATGTTGTGACCATTGACTTTATATGAGAACTGGACTGAGTCTTCCCTCTTGGCATTCCAAACAGGAAGTACGCTGGCTCCAGGAATCCAAAATCACATAGACTTTGATTGACAAATAATAACCATTACAAATAACCATTCTTGTTATGCTACCTTTTTTCTACATGTTCTTGCTAATCCTAATTGTTTTCATATGTTTTCCTCAGTGTAAGTTATTCAAGTTATAAACGGACCAATCAGATGCCTCAATAAAAGAAAGTGGTGCCTGCCCCCACAAGCCCCACGCCAAACGTTTGAAAAGTTTGTTTGACAGATTTCACAAAGCCCACTTTCAAGTAGTAGGGACATGGACTTCCAAAAAGCTTGCTCCTGATTGGCAAGAGTGGTTGCCAGAGAAATATTGACCAATCACTGCTTACTGACGTCGTCCAGTTTAAAAATGGTGGCGTCCACATCACAAAAAAAATTGATGACTGATTTAACGAAGTTTTGTTGTTGTCATTATCTAAGGTTGACATCACACTCACTCGGGTCCAGTTCTCTTATACGGTCAACGGTATCATCTTAAAAAAGTTCGCTTAGTCTAAACATTAAAAAAAAAAAGTAATGTTCTAACAGTAGACAGCAGAGGAATCATGCCTATATTGTGCAGTATTTGTTCCTCTTATTCATGTGGTTACACATACACCAGCACATACACATGCTCATCTCCACATGGACATATAGCTTAGATGGGCCTCAACACACGCTATCCCTAAATGACAAGTGGAATCAAACAATTCTCTCACTGCTCAACGCTGCATGAACTATTTATAATGTTCGCCCTCCCTGAATTATTTATGAGCTATGTTTGCTGTTTCTCCACACTTTTTCTACAGCTCTGTAAGAAACTCAGTCTTTATTTATGACCCACTCAGGCCCTCCACCTCATTACAAACACTGGGCAGGCTTCTATATCATCATAACAGACACACATAGTCAGAGCCAATGCCTGCAAAACTAAAAGGACAAAAAAAGCTTAGGCATACAGGGATAGTGATAAAAATATTGTTGGAGATATAATCCAGTATGTAAAACACACCTTAATCTATAAATGCAGTCATAGTGCTAAAGCATGACTGAGAGCTATTCAGCAAAATCTGCTTCATTAGGCCAGAAAAGGCCACGGCAGCAAAGGGAGAAACAGAAAGACGGGGAAATTCAGGAATGAGGATTTACTGTACTGAAAATCCAGCTGAGCAGCAGACACATCAGTGAACGAACTTCGCCTTCTATTTATAGTCAGACTCTGGGGAAAGACAGTGACACACTGCTGGTTTTAATCTCCTTGAGAAGCATAATGACGGAGGGAAATGTCCCAAAACAAGGACACCTTATTTACTCAGAATCACACATGACTTTCAGCACTAATTGATGTGAAAAATTCTGCAATGTGACAAGTAGTTAAGCTTGTCCCTCATTATCTTTGGTTCTCACTCTTCTGTTGATTCTCAGTCTTTCACCTCACCCCCTCATCTCTTCCTCCTCCATCAATCCACACTGTCGCTCGTCATCATATTAAAGACTGACTTTTATTCATATGATCGCTGCTTAACCTAATTTTCTATGAATTTATTGTCACTTACAATATGACAGGAAATATTCATGAACATTTCCACAAATTTATCCTTACCAGACTCAGTCAAAACATTTGATGAGAAAAATGTTAACATTTATTTTCAAAGATTTTTACACAATTTACTTAGACACATTTTGGAATGTTCGTATCTTTCTTTTCAAAACAATATTTGGAGTCTTCTACCTTAAAAAACAAATATGGCTTTTGTTAATGGTTTTATAAGGTGAAAACAAATACTTTGGATAAGTATGGACCCAACTAAGTTATAGACCCACTCCGAGAAAAATTGTTTTTTGGTGTTTTTACATGTTCTTGTGGCATTTTTGTCATGATGAAGGACATATGTTAAGACAATTAAGCTTCAAACTCAATTTCTGGGCATTTCATTTTTCAAATTGTGATGAATCACAAGCAGACGCAAAAAAATGCAGTTGGAAAAAGCTTATTAGTGTCATGTAATAGTGACTACTGCAAGCCACAAGCCCCCTGCTCCACTCCAATCTGAATCATCCACTTGTAGACGACCAGATCCATGTACTTTCTCATTTTCCTCGTCTGAGCTGTCATCTAACACGAAACTCTATGGCTGGACAGCTCCAGTATTGCCCGCCACTTTTGTTGCACCGGTAATGTTAGGTTGGTGGTATAAGGGGCTGTAAGATGGTGGGAGAGTGTGTATACAAAGAGATGATGGGAAGTGGAGGCGTTCTCACCCACAACTCAGAGGTGAATTTCTAATGAATTCCTGCTCCTCTGCAGAAACTATGTCCTAGAAAATGATACAAGTTTTTAGATTTTGGCTAAAAAGTGCATAATCATAATTCAAAGACCACTGGGAACACTTTAAAAATAAATCATCATATGATTAAAATGGGATTTTAAGAATCTAGTATCATCATCACTCCACAGTTTCAGCTTTTTATGATTTAAAATTAACAGTTTTTTGTCAAATTGCTGAAATTGCATTTTGTTAAACTTAACTTTTGATATTTCATATTTTCAAAAGGGGGATTGTGGTAATAGTGGATGTGTGCTTAAGCCCTTCTTAAACAGACCTTGGAATACTAAATAATAACACATGATGGGGATGTCTATTAATCACAGCTATGACAAATTCCGGTTGCATTTTTTATGTTTTACAGAAGAATCCCAGATCTCAAAGTGTCCTGAACAGACTGGTTTTCAAGTGTTTTCTACTTATATCAAAAAAGACAAAAGCTGGAATGAGTGTCTGACTGAAGTATTGGTTAAGAATACATATAAGCTTTTTGGATTAAAACGCTCATTTAGATGAGACAAGCATACATTAATTTAAATAATAATAGATCACTTATGATGTGAAGCTGACTTAATACTCTAAGATGATTCTCCTCTACATTCCCCTTCTCACATCATTTTGGCTTTAATGGATCCATGTTGTCTTGCGGGTTTAGGCATTATTGGTTGATATTACTCAAAATTCTGTTGGAGGATATCATGATGGTGTTCTGGTGTACAACTTCAGACAATCACTGACTGCTAATCATAATAAAAGCAAAGAACATCCAAGGGCCCTGTTTTGTTATTTCTGTTTAGCCAAATGATTTTGGCACATTTGCCAGGGTGACTTGCTGTTTGGCAAAAACAGTCGGTCCATGTAGCATTAGCGGGAGCTGACGACTAGCAGGGAAAGTATAAATGTGTTTACACTGATACTGTTGGTCCTCAGGTCAATAGTGCCCATACACTGTGATTAAAAGATGGGTTGTTGAATAAAATAACTTTCTTATGTCAACATCATTGACTATAAATATGAACTGGACTGAGTAAGTGGGATGTCACCCATTAAAAATGACTTACTTCCAGTTCTAACAAAATGACGTCAATTTCAGTCGCCATTTTTTTGCGATACGGTAGTTGTCACGTTAGAACCGGGAATCATCAGTAAGCAGTGATTGGTTTGAGTCATTCTGAGTCAATATTTCTATGGCAACTGCTCTCGCCAATCAGGAGTGAGTTTGTTGAAAGTCCACACCTCTCCCACTTAAAAGCTGGGTCAGGAGAATCTGTCAAATAACATTTTTGAATGTTAGACATGATTTCAGCAAATTTCATTGAGGCGTCTGATCGGTCAGTTTATAACTTGAATAACTTGCACTACAGAAATACAGTGCATCCGGAAAGTATTCACATATTTGCTTCTTCCACATTTTATTATGTCACAGCCTTATTTCAAATTGGATTAAATCATTTTTTTCCTGAAAAATTCTTTGAAAAGCAGACCATAATGACAATGTTGAAAAAGTTCTTTTGAAATTGTTGCAAATGTATTAAAAATGAAACACCTGAAAAACGATATATACATAAGTATTCACAGCCTTTGCTGTGAAGCTCCAAAGTGAGCTGAGGTTTGAAGTTTATGGACACACCTCCTCTTCATCAAGAACCACCTGCAAAAAACAGAAATGCTTTCTGGCATAGTGTGAGGTGAATATGGTTTGCTTTGATGAAGATATTAAAACCTTTAGCTTTGTTGAATATTTCATATATTGATGGAAACACAATTGATGGGAAAAATTGTTGGTTATGCATTTACTAAATTACATTTATTAGACAAGTCACATAGCTGAGGCATAAGATCAGATGCATGACCCTGCTTTTGTTCTTCAACTGGTTTATATTGTATTATCACCTCACTCTGAGAAAAACTAATACAAAATTTATTGACAATAACCCCCAAAACAGAGAGAAAAGGCACAGAGAAAAACTAAGCAAATCAATTTGTCAAACAGGTAAACAAAAAGTCTTACTCAACTTTCAAAACTGTTGATTCTACGACACATGGAACATAAAAAAAATTATTTAAAGGTTTGGATTAAATGCACTTGATGCTACATTGACTTGCAGGCCTAAGCCAACAGAGCAAAACGATCCTGTTATCCAGTTTCTAAACCCGCCTACTCGTGTTCAGGTTTATGGGGATCCTGGAGCCAAACCAGCCACACTGTTGGACAAAAGTGGGGTATATCCCAGACAGGTCACCAGTTCGTTACAGGGCCACACTGAGACAGACAATCACACACACTTACAGTCACATCTAAGGGACAAAGTAAAATCACCAGTTATTCAATGAATCATGCTTTTGAACTGTGGGAGGAAACTGCAGAGCCTGGAGAAAGCCCACACAAGCATGAGGAGAACATTCAAACTCAACACAAAAGAGTCCCAGCTGGGATTAGAACTGCAGACTTGAACCTTCTCACTGTGCTAACCACCACACCATCACGCAGCCCTGAGCAGAAACGCAACATCTTCAATAATACTGTCTCTCATTAGAACAGCACATGAAAGTTTTTGGACTCGTTCAGCATCACAGCAGCCAAGTCAGGGGAAGGCTGACAAACAAATTAACTTTCTGTTTCCATAGCAATCTACGAATGGCCTCTGCAAGTGCTTGTGACAACCGGATGGCTGGGAAGACAAGACATGCCCATAAAAAGCTCAGCTCTGCAGCAAGCCTGCTATTTTGGCTATCATTCAATTGGACTTGATTTGCATAATGAAACTCTGTTATTGCCTGGCTCTGGAAGCTATTGCTGGTCTCTGTTCCTACAATAAGTTTCCTACCATGACGCAGGACAAAGAGACAGTAAAAGAAGAACCTGCCCTCATCTGACCCTGGGTATGACTAATAAATAGTAAGATAATCCAATAAATTGAACATAATTAGGTTGTATTTCCTGCAGATTGCTCATAGATTTCTGTGCCGCTCAAGGCTAGACTCACTGATACGGTGAGCCATAGCTGGCACTTAAATATGCTTCCAACATGAAAGAATTCCACAGAGCAAAACAGAGCAGGTACGGAAATCCTGGAGAAAAAGGTCAGACGAATTATATGAAAGCAAAGTTTGAATTGAGATGAAATGGAAACAGGTTCAAAAATGGATCTCAAAATGGGTTTCTTTAGTCTTGGCTTCAGTTTTGGTTAAACAGCTAATTATTACCTCTACTTTTTAAGTGTGCTGTACTCATACTTTCTCGTTGTTTAATAATAAAAAAAAGCATCTAGACTTTAACTTGTATCTGCTTTAATGTCTTTGTTCTTTTTAATTTGGTGGCCATGAAGTGCAAATCACATCAACTAATCGCTCAACCCAAAAACAAAACAATTAAAAAAGCAAAACAAATAATGTAAAAAAAAAAAACGATATTACATTTTAGAAATCAAATCTAAATGCCAGAAACCAAAACGTTAAAAAAAAAGTTTCAAAAAACAAAAGTAGTTTCAGAAATAAAATGAAAAGTTAAAAAATAAAACAAAATAAATGACTAGGAAAGGTATTACAGGATGTTGCTGATCGGATGATGATGTTTGAGTTTTGAAGAAGAAGAAGAAGGAAAGCAGAAGGATGTTTTGCATGCCCTATGGTAAAGAGTTGATAGATCAGCCACTGTGCTTTAGCAGTGGCTTTGGCCAGAAGTTGAAAAGGGGAACAAACATCATTCAATCAGTGATGTCTTTTGACGTCCCATAATACTTCCCTTCATTTCATTTCTTTTACATTTCTTTTTTATTTCAGGAAATTGCTTTTGTTTTTCTAAATGTATTTATATTATTTATTTTGTTTCACTTTTTTGAAATTGTGGCTTTTTTTTAATAACATTTTAGTTTCTGGAATTTCATTTTGATGTAATGTTGTTATTGTTGTTGTTGTCTTTTTTATTATTATTTGTTTTGTGAATGTGATTTGCACTTCAGGGCCACTGTAAAAATGTAATAAATTCTCAATCAAATCAAACCAAAATTTATTTTAAAAAATGTTCTTATCCTGCTTTGAGCAGCTTAACAGTTAAAAGATCTTATAAAACTCTGTGGCTTGTATCACAGAGATGCTTTTCATGAAGACAACAGATTATACAGTAGTGGGTATTTATTTATATGTCACTTTTAAAAACAGATGTGGATACAACTGTAGGTTTAAAGAATCGTAAGGCCCACGTGTGATGAGAGAGCTTACGTACGTCTGATTTAGATTGTTTCCAACCAATCTGACTTGTTTTTTGGCCAAATTATTATTTTATTTGTGACAGTATTTTGCCTAAAACTGCGTTAAACATTCAATACCTTACATTACATTATGTCCTAACCACAACAATATTGATACCTGAGTCTAGATTTGAACATCTTTGTTCAAATCTGGGAATTAGCTGATCATAACACTCTTTTCCCAGAACCATGACAGACACATTAGTGCCAGTGGTGGGTTCTATAATTTCAATAAAGAAAAGATGATTGTTTGACAATAAAAAGTTATTTTCATCAGTTTGACGCAGGATTTTTTTCTGAGCCCTCATTTGAAAAGTGGTATGCAGTGGATGACAAGTTGTGACATCATACTTTTAGCATGTGTAAGTTGAACTGGATTTGTAGATACACTGACGTGTAGAAACGTGTACACAAACCTAAAAACAGAGACACTCAGTGCACGTAGGAATGGAATGAATTTAAGTAAGAAATACTACTCTTTAAAAATGTCTGTTGAAAATAGAGCTAAAAAAAATCATCACTTCACTATTTACTCTGGAAAAAAAAGCCTTTTGTAAAGATCTGTAAAATTTTTGCCTGCCGGACATAAAAAAGGCCTTATACGTTCAAATGCTATCACTAAGGAGAACGAAGCAAATACATGGTGGCATCAGGACCAGTGTTAACAGGGGAATCATGAACACTGTCATGTGTATCGCTGATTGGAATGCTGCAGGATATTTGACAGCAAAGCTAACTATTTCATCCACGATCACAAAAAAGGCCATTCTTTATTTATTTATGTGACACTATAAACACTAAATCATTTAAAGTGAAATATAAACCAAAAAACTGTCATGAAGAAAATGCAGTGATTTCAGTTACACAAACCGCAGCATGTGACTTTCTAAACAAAAAATACCCAAAAACCAAGCAGGAGAAACCAGAGTATTACCTCTATTAAATGTGGGGTGGGGTTGAATCCACACATGTTGCACACTTGGGAGTGGCATTGAGTGCAGGTGTTGTAGTTGGGCTGTTCTGCGGTGTTTCCAACATTGAGGCTTGTTTTACAGAGTGGGCAGCAAGCTTTAGGCTTAGATGACTCTGGAGGTGCGTGCTGCTGCTGATGCTGCTGCTGAGACGGTGCTTGAGGCCCTTGCTGTGCAGGGTGTGATGCTGTGGGTTTACTTGCTCCAGAAACTGGACCCGGAGGACCCCCGGGTTTGGGAGCTGGTTTTGGGGGCTGCTGTTGGGGTTGAGTAGTCTCAGATATGAGCGTGCTGGCCTGGTTTAGAAGAGATGCACCAAAGCCAAACAACTTTCCAAACGTCTGCTCTGGAGGAGGGGGCTGTCGGGAAGGAGAGCTGCCTGCACTGCGGGTCTGGTTCTGGCGCGGGGGTTGGGGTTGGTGGGCTGGGGAGTTCCAGGATAGATCAGGCTGCGAGGGAGCCTTGGCCATCCCAGGGAGAGGGACTGCACCTGGAGGAAGCTTAGCTTGTTGCTGGCCTGGAGCAGTCGGTTTTGTAGGACCAGGTACTGGATGAGTCTGTGCCGAAAGCTGCTGCGGATGAAGGGTTTGTGTCTGCGGCGCAGGCTGAGCTGAAGCTTCAGGTTTAACATCCGGATTGGTGGGATGAGAGGGAGAGTGGATCTGTTGCTGACTCTTTGATCGCGGTGTGGTCATGTCCATACCCAACGCTCTTTGCATCTGACAGTTCAGGCATAACCACTCCTGAACCTAAAAAAGAGCAAAAAAGGAAACAGTTCAGTTTTACTTTCCAGGATTCATTTGGATCCACTTTACAATTCATAGTTAGTTCATAATCAAGCATTAATTAAAAAATTAAATAGTTAATTTACTAAGGTTTATTAATGCTTAGGTAAGGCTTTTGAGACTTGTCAGCACTTGTTGTTTTCAATGCAATATTTGTTCATAATTTACAAAAAAGGTTCCAATGATCAATTTATAATTGTTAACTATAGTTAATTAATGCTTTAGATATGCTTAAACATTAAACAACATTAAAAGAAGCTTTTTGGCTTTTATTAAGGGATAGGTCAGGTTAAACCTGCAATGATATTATTACAGCTTTTGCAAACATAAACTAACATGTAGTTATTGCAGACATGAAGCTGAGCAATTCCGTAAGGAAACATTTATTAATGCCTAGTATTGCATTAAGTAAGGTTAAATAATGAACATCAGTTATTGGCTAACTAATGAGTTAAGTAGCACATTTAGTAATAGAAAATAAAGCATTAAAGGGTCTGTTAACACTTTATTAAATGGTAAATTAATTTTTAACTATGCAATAACAAACATTAGTAATTAAACTCTTATTCCAACATAAAAAATGTGTATTTATATATATATTTTATTAAACAGAATATTTTTTTTGGATTTAGAACAATAAACTGAACATCTTTTTTTTTTATCTACAAAAAAGTTTTTAAAGATTTTTTTTATGCTGGTGACAGTAGCGTGTTTGTTTAGTTTATATACCTAAAGTCCAACATTAATTCTACAATTTTAGAGTGATATTTACTTTGCCTGAAGTGTATTTTTACTATACTCTCCTATATTTATAAAAATGGCAAATCAACGATGTCGGACATCACAAGTTTTCATGTCACATGTTTCATACAGTGTTAAATTACAAAATGAATGACTTGATAGACATGTTAGCTTAAATGTTTTTTTTTTTTTAAAGAATTTACTATCAAAATAAGAAAATCAATTTCAAGGTCTGAACTTCCTCTAGACTCCCATAGGTTTTGTGTGCTTTTTTTTTATTCTCATTGTTCAAAGATAGTCAACCAAAATAAACTAGAGCAGGGATGGGCAACTCCAGTGCTCGAGGGCTGCAGTGTCTGCATGATATCCAAGCCCTACTCATGACTGATTACCCTTGTTCAGGTGTGTCCAGCCAATTAGAACATGCCAGAGTGTGTTGTGTTGAAAAACATGCAGGAATGTGGCCCTCGAGGCCTGGAGTTGCCTAACCCTGAACTAGAGACTCATAAATGTGTTGATTTGACTTTTACTGTCCACTTTAATATTGCAAGCCAGAGTTGCCTACAGCATGCTCTAATTTGAATAAAACCAACATTATAAATAAACAAGTAAAAAACAAAGTGTGGCTGGAGGGTGCGTTTGGTAATATGTGAGAAATCTCAATAAGCCAGCAGCTTAGGGATCCTCAGATCTCTGCATGGGCACTGGTAAACTTTATTTATCAATCTGTAAATTTGAGATGAATACATGTGACAGATGGTATTAACTTGGGACATCTTAAATAATCCAAAGTCAATCCGACTTTTGTAATCTACTCAAATGTTCTTTCTGCACATTATTTTCTTATTGTGTCACATTTTCTCATGGCATACACATTACATTCCTATGTTTCTGGTATTGTTTTTAGCTCATTATGGTATTTCCTGCTCTCCTTGCCCTTTCTTTTGTAATTTTCCTTCCTATCATATCAAAACAGAAGATGAAAGGTGTGGTGCTAAAAAAATCAAACCCATATGGTCACTGGTAACATTTTACAACTAAATATTCTTTTGTAAATATTCCACTACAATGCAGGGTTCTTAAATCCCTTTAAGACAGGACAGAAAAACAAGGCTGAAAGGCAACTGACTAATTTATATTAACTTTCAATCTGGTTAAGGTGCATTAATTAGGTTACTGGTTTGAGAACATTTCTAAAAGAGTTTGAAAAGCATCCCAACAGACATCTTGACTTCTTCTGAGGAAACAGAAGTGTCTTTATTCTGAATAGCCATAGAAAATTGATTTAAACACCAAGTTTTACTGTGTAACCAAAACCAAACATATCCATGTTTGCTGTCTACTAAAAATACATCACTTTTTTAAATTTTTGTAATAAAACTTTTTTAAATGTGTTTACACTTTCTGGGGATAACCTTTAATCCAAGTGGAGGCAAGTTAGTGCTTTACGCTTTAGCTGCCACAAAGCAAAAATGACTCACGGGTCATTATGAAGCGTACTATTGCTTCACATTTGCAAAACACTGACTCACAAATGTGCTGTGACTTTTAGTCAAATGAGAATCTCTGGAACCCCAACTCAGGCTGATAATCACCAGTTCTGCTGCGTTTGCATGATCATTCTGTTCTTCTTCATTATTGCTTTATTAACATTTTGGATTGATGAGCAAAAGAAAGAAATACAGAGGAAATTAATTTACTTTCAACAAGTCCCGCCCTGCCATCAGTGCCAGAATACTAAACTCTTCTGAAATGTTGGGTGTGGTTAAATATTTTTCAACTATTTAAAGAATTTATTTTTACATTTTGTGCAAAGTCACAAGCTTGATTTCTACTGTCAGCTCATAGTCTTAAATATGAATACATTGTAAAAACAAAATCAGGAAAGGAAAATCAATAATATCATAGCTAAATGGGATATGGAGACAATAATATGTGAAAATGAGAACATAAAACCATTTTTGTTGGTACAGTTTTTAACAGAAAATAACACCACAGAGAACAACACCCATGCAGAGTTCCAACTAAACAGTCCAACCTACTCTAGATCGGCTTTCATCTCACAAAACAATGACAGTTGGATGCGGTTCCCTATAGCACCAGTAAATCGATTAGTCATACATGGCATGAAACGAAATTGCTATCATACTTTGGAGGATGGCTCTGTGAAGCTGTCTCTTGTGCAATTCAATTTTTTCCAATCCTTTTTGTATTCCTTTAACACTTCCCTGTATCAGGCTGAGGCTGCTTGAAGAATGTGGGCCTGCGTGGTTTAAAGAATGCATCAGGTCAGCACCCTGTCACTGAATATCCTGCAACAGTGCGTGTGTGAGAAAAATAAAAAAGCATGTGCATTGTTTATGTATCACACTCCGGGAGTGGTTACAGACGCAATAAAGGCCATGTCGGACTACACTGGTGAACTTGGAAATACAGAGGCCGTGTCCCAGATCTCTTGAGTTGTTCTGCATCTTGTAAAAGCTCTGCCTTCACAGACGACTGCCTCCTTTGCTGGAAGAAATAATCAACCAATCAGAGACGCAGCGACCAAGCTGGCTGCAGGCTCCCTGCACATATACAAGTTCATGAGTCAAATGATTTCCTTTGTTCCTTTAAACCTTTCTGTTTTTATTTAATAGAACTGCTGTGCTTTATTTCATCTACAAAGCATCATGACACCAAAACAGACTTCAATTTGACAACATTGTTGCCAAGTGGTCAGTTTCATCAACGTTCATAAAAAAGCAGGAACACTTCAACAGATCAGGTGAAAAAAGTGACTATCAGTGTGCAAAGTTTTATTTTACTGCCTATTAACTTTACATTTGCCGCCAACACTGATGCCAGTTTCAGGTATGCTTTAAAAAAAGAAGATAATAAGCTTTTCTTTTACCAAAATACTCTCTTTTTCAGATACACTTAATACATGTTACGAACAACGCTGTCAAACAACAAACATTTTTACACCCCTACAGTGAAGCCATTCATGCTGTGTAATAGTATTTTTCACTGAAAAGGACTCTTGTTGTTATGGTAACTACAGTTTTTATAGCTCTTACACAGCCTTTACTATGTAGAGTGCTACATTTGAAAATGTCAGAAAGTTAGAAATTTGAGTCTTGAATTGTTTTAATCAAATTTTAACATATTCTAAGAACTTTGAAAATAAAGCTTTTCATATTAGAATAGTCTGGCAGACTCCATTAGGTAGAAAAATGGCTAAAACATTAAAAATTCTCCTACACTTGGTTTCCACTAACATCTCTCTTAGGAGCAGACTCTTAAGTTACATTTCCAACACACACACACACACATTTGAGGCAGTTTTGCCAAAGGTTCTGACCAGGAGGAAAAAGACACCCCCCACCCATGGAGAGAATAAAGTATCAGCCCGATTTGTGCGTGCGTAATTCTTGATTTGTCTTCGTAACTTTCGATTTGTGAGTGCGTAATTCTAGATTTGTAAATCATATAATACATTTTGTGAATAAGTACAAAACTAACAATTAAAAAAAATACAATTTACGCATGCACAACTTAAAATTACAACAGCTTGAAACTAATTACACACACAAATCTTTAAAAATTACGCACAAATCTCTTGTTGCACACACACAAAACTGCATTTACGCATAAATCTCACGTGAGACTCTTTTCATGTCTCCAAGATGTAAGTAATGCGTTTAAATGCTGCTAGAATGCTGGGTCATCAGAGTTGTCTTAGATTGTGAATATTATCAGATGAGATCATTAATTTTAAAAAGTCTGAATATGTGTTTTGAAAACGTTCAACTCTAAAGTTTCTCTATTCTTATCTCTCCCTTGCTGCTGCACTTTTCCTGCAGCGCCTTCACCATAGAACTCTTCCTCGAGCAGGCGACGCGAGGTCCTCCTCGACACCCAGAGAGCGATGAGTCGATCAGCTCTACTCCCAGCTCTCTGGGGAAAACAGGCAGTCGAAGAGTCCGGTCTCACCTGGGTGGTGAGAAGCGGAGCTTCTGAACACTCCCTGGGGCACCAGACCAGAGCGGGGAGACCAGACCAGAGTTTTGGTCTGCAAACGATTTTGCCGTTTTTATAAAAAAAAAAAAAAAAAAAAAAGCAAACCTGTGTTGTTTCTTGGACATAATTTCTGCAGAGCACCAGTAGTTATTAGAAATCCACCTTTGCATTGTGGGCGTGACTGTTGGTACAGACTAAGCCCCCCCGCTTCCCATCATTCATCTGCTTACACTTTCCCACTATCTTACAGCCCCTTCCAACCCCAACATAACATAAATGGTGCAACAAAAAAAATTTGGGGGCTATTTAGCTGTATAGTTTTGATCCAGATGCCAGTACAAATGAGGATAACAAAGACGTACATGGGTCTATTTGTTTGGAAGTGGATGCATCAGAATGGAGCAGAGCAGGGGTAGCACCTACTGTACGTCATCTGCTCCTGATTCACAATGATTTGAATAAAGACATACTCAAAACACGAATTTAAAGCTTAATTTTCTTTATATATGCCACATTAACATGTTAAAGCGTGAATGGGTGAATGGGACTGTGACTGTAAAGCGCTTTGGGCTTTCAAGGAAGGTAGAAAAGCACTTAATAAGTATATGCCATTTACCATTTAAAAACACCAAAAAAACAATTTCATTGGAGTGGATCTTTAAGATAATTATGTATTCTTGCATTTTAAAAAATGATTCTGTCATGAACAATAGTGTCAATCGCGTTTTTAAATATAGATTGATTTATTTTAAATCAAGCTTTCCTATAACAGCCAAATGTAATTTTGGGACAAATGTTTAATCCATTGTGATTACAGATTTACAGGCATTTCATTTAAGGATTGTTAAGACCTTTTTCAGAATGCATAAATCTTACCACGAGCTCACACTGCATCTGTTCCGGGTCTAGCTACGGCAGATGACTCACACTGGGTACGGACGCTTGAGGTCCTGCTGCAGGCCCTGATGCCGACATCCTAGACCTCCGGACTGACGTAGGCTCACACGATAACCCACCATTTATATAGGAAGTACTAGTAAACAAACCTTCATTCCGACGTGATTTGGGATTATATTCACAACACTTCTTTTTCTGTGTAACTCGTCTTCATACAGTTGGTAAGGACGGAACTTGTATTAAAACGTTTGTCTCATATAAGGCTCCAGTGTACATATTTGACGATGTTACGGGGAAATTAGGTTTTATTATGAAAAATGTACCAGATGCACTTTAAACTCGCTCACATGATTTCCGGTTTAGGTTGTTTCATTTGCCCCAACTTCACAATAAAGTGCTCCGGCTCGCGCCGGCATCCGGCAAAAGTTTGAAGCTAATGAAAGGGATTCGGAGCGCCTGAGAGGCCAGACCACAGAGGCCGGACCGGACCTGGAGCAGTGTGAGTGCCTCTCGCACTTTACAAGTTACGTAAAGCCTCCGGCGTCCACACCGGAGCCGGATTGCGTGCTGTATGAGTCCGGGGTAATCAAACCATATGTACTAAAAAAAATAAAACAAACAGCCGGACTCTGCTAGTTCTTGAGCTTCACGTGATTCGACCACCTTGATCCATTTTGTCCAAAGTTTCAATGTTGTTTGGCAAAGTGTACGGTTTGTTTCATAAGGATTTCCACTAACCAGTTTAGTTACTTATCCCTATTCCCAAGTCATTTCTTCATTAATTTGTACTTTCCTATTTTCTCACACCGACCATCATGAGCTAAATAACTAGCTGAGGTTTTACGACCAGTTCGCAACCTTACGACAATGCAAGCTTGAAATGTGTTTTTGTTTTAGTAACAGAGAGTCACATCGTCTTAACAGTAAAAAAATAAATAAAACCCATTCACCAGAATTGAAGTCAACTAAAGGCGTTATTTTAGTCCAAATAAATCTAAGACTTTTTAAGGACTCTGACTTAATCTGTGCTTTTTTTTCCTTCTTTTTTGATGTTTGCCTCATCAGACATTCAAAGTTGTAAAATGCAACATGAAAGTGTTTCTGTCACGGTGAAAGACAAAAACACACCTACAGCTATCCAATCCAAATGACTTTTTCACATATGATAAAGTGAACGCATCGTAACATTTTTACCTGAGGGCTGTTGAAGGCTCTGCGGTATTTAGTAAGCACTCAATCTGTCTTATGGTATTTCACAGTAGGTCTCCAGCCAGTCATTTGATCTGGCAGTCATTCAGTAAGTTAGTGCAGATAGAGTAAGTCAGAGGCTCAGCAGCATCTTGGCCTACTGTTTGGCCCCCTGCCAGTCCCCAGTATGAGGAGTGATGAGGCCATGGTGTTCACTTTGAGTCAAGGAAACAGGAGCAAAAGCACAAGTAAACTGGGGGTTGTCATACTAATCTGAACGGTGAAACAAAGACAGCATCTGCAGGTGGGAAAGCAGCTTTTTATCAATTTCTTCATGTCTCTTTTTCCCTCTGCCTCCTAACTCTTCTCTCATTCCTCTCTGCATCCTCCTTGTTGTGAGGCAATCATGTGGATCTTTATGTAACCTGATCTGTATCAGCAAAAAAATAAAAACAAGCATGGTGCACTCTCTGCTTCGGTTCTGTTGTGTGGGCCTCCATCTTGTTCTCCTTCCATCATCTTTATTTCTTCTTCTCATCTGTAGCTCTCGCATAATAATTCATCAAGCTGAACTTCTTCTCTAAGCTCATAACTATGCATTAGTTTTCTATGGATATTCAAACTGTTTAAAATTTGCATGTGGAGAGTCACATTTAAGATGCTGGGTGCACAGTGTGTCAACACAGTTCACACAAACTAAAGCTTCTTTGGGAATTTTGTGCTTCCAGAAATATCAACTTTGTTAGCAAGGGCTTTGCAGATACTTGGATATGGATCAAATAATAAGAGCAGAAAGCTGAAAACTTGAGCTGTTCTTTACTGATATGGTTAAGATCGAAATAATTCTCTAGCACAGCAGGTAAATGCTACTTTTAGTCACTTTTTTCTTTGGTATTCTTGAATGTTTTATTTTAAATTTGGGTGGGATGCCCGAGAATAAAAATGACTCTTTTTCTTATCATTTTTATTGCCCAGAGTATTGCCACGGATCTAGGACAAAACCTTAGGACATTCTTTATTCTGCAATAAACTGTACAAAACCCAAACATATGAAGTGTAGCTCGAAGAATGCATCTACATTTGAGCTAGATATAAAAATCAAATGAAGGTCTAAAGTGTAGACTCTTAAAGCCTCGAGGCATGAAACATTTTTGCTTCTTATTTAAGCTCTTGAGAGTTTTTTTGTCCCTGTCAAGTTTGCAGGTTTGCTTTGACATACAATCAAAGCAAATCTAGGACACAAAGCACTACTAGTTAATCATCTTGGTTTACATATACAGTGCTTCGTTATGCATGGGCTACATGGTGGTGCAGTGGTTATCCCTAACCCTGGTTCAAATCCCAGCTGGGACCTTTCTGTGTGGAGTTTGCATGTTCCACTCAAGCATGTGTGAGACTTTCAACACGTTTCTTAGAATAATTGATATTTTTATCAATTCCCCCCAAGGTGTGCATGTGAGTGAGAGGTCCTGTAACAGACTGGCAACCTGTTCAGGGTGCACCCCACCTTTTCCCAACAGTAGCTGGGATAGGCTCCAGCAACCCCGGGACCCCAGAAGGGACTCTGCAGGTTCTGAAGATGGATGGATGAATCTTTATGCACACTAGTATACACATGACTGCTTCTGTACTCTGCAATGTTTCAGATAAATCCTGAAGAGTCAAGGCATAGCCAAACTTTTTGTCTTGAACTGTGCGAAGGTACAGTTGTTTGTCCCTGAAGACTCCAAATGTAAGGGCAGATCAGCAAGAAGAGCAGATGACAATACACAATAAAAATCAATATGCTAAAGGACAATATACACTCTTTTTTATCTTTACTTTGATTTTGAATGTTCAGTCATCTCAAGAAAGCTTAGACGTGACACAGAATTGGTTTTCTAATATGTCCTGCCATAGCTTTAGTGTCCATCTCATTTTTAGAAAACTGTGTTTTGAAGCATTCATGTAAACTACTTCAGATAATCAGCTGTTGTATATTTCTGCAAATGATTTTAAATACTTTTCCACTGCTTTTTATGTGCAGGCAGGGACGCGCACAGGATTTCAGAGAGGCAGGGGCTCAAAGTTGGAAAAGAGCAGTAAAATTATCCTTTAAACAATGTGAAAATTGAGTAAAATTCTTAAAGACATCTAAAGCAATGAAACACTGGAAGCTCTTTATTTTGGCATTTTGCTGCTGGCAAAATCAACACAAATCAAGTTAAATACAGATATTTTAATCTCAGATATCCTACAACTTGTATCCATAGAATACTGAAATAATTGTTATTTAATGCTATCATAGCATTGCTGTGAGGATTTTGTGGTTTAGTTTGGTGTTTTTGGTCATATTCAGTCTCCTGTCAGTCACTTCAGGTTCATGTTGATCATCCACAGCTATCTTCAGTGCATGTGTCTGGTTTTCAGTTCTACATTGTCAGGTCATCTGCTTTATCCCTTTTTGGTTCTTTTTGGTTTTTGTCCTGTTGAAATGTATTTATTGAATATTTATGTTGCTCCCATCAAGCCCACTTTGCTGCATTTTGTTTCCTACGCCTGCAGTATCTGACAGTTGCACCCAGTGACTCTTGTTTTAGGATTCACAACCAGCTAAACTCTCTTGCATCGTATTCTCTAAACACAGGCTTCGGTTGTAATTGGAAAGATTTTAATACAAAACATGGTAACACGGAATGATAAGAATTTCAAGAAGTCAGTTCTAATCAGAAAATATTACATTGAACAGATTAATTTCAGATCTGTAGTGAGAAAGCTGTGAACTCTCCACAAATATGGTTCATTTACGTTGAAAATCCAGCCAGGGTTTTATATTGTAATTAGTATCCAACTTCCTGTCCTCACGTGATCTACTCAGTCTTGACTTGATGCACCGTGCCTAATCGCCTGGCAAAAGTAGAAACTTGACTCGTTGAGCGTTTTTCTGAAATATTAACCATATTAAGCTAATTGGATCAACAGCAGTTAGTTAGACCAGAACTCACAGGTTCTCTGTCACATATCTTCAGTTCTCCGTGGAGCTGAGGTTTCCCTCACTGTCGCTCACTCTCTCGCAGTCCAAGTGGAGCCGCAAAGACAGAAGCGGCAGATCAGAACCCCCGTGTTACAAAAAAAGATACAATAGAATGACGTGGGGTTTTTGTACCGACAATTTTGTTTCTTGTATCTCTAACAGGAATTTATTAACGTTAATAAAAAATGTTTAAAAAGCAGGGACTAGTGCACTATTTAATATGAGGCAAAAAGGGCAGGTGTTCTTAAGGCCCTGTGTGTGCACGGCACACGCCTGTGTGCAGGACTCCATCATTTATGTTTTAAAGATACTGTTCCAGAAATAATTTACTTTAGTTTAATCAGGTTTTTAATTTACAGACAAAATGAGAAAACCTCTTGAAAAAAAGGAAGCGTCAGCAAGTCAGCACTCTGTCCCTCCCTCTGGTCGCTGGCGGGATCCATCCCTAGAGTTTTGACAGGACTCCATCACCCATCAACCCCAGCGCACAGTGTCTGGATGCCTTCTCATCTGACTCTCATCAGTCAATCATCTACAAGGACAATTAAGCACTGCTCAGCAACACATTCAGGGTGATACATTGTTTGTGCCTTCATATTGAGCGGTCATTCCTAATCTGATCACCCGTTGCCTGACCCTGCTCTGTACATGACTCTTACAGGACTCTTAAGTAAAACAGTTACTCCTCAGTTTAATCATTTTTCTCTGGTTAATTAAGGTCACAGAGGTTAAAAACGTGATTCTCTTAAAATGAAGCCGCTAACAGAAAGAAACAAGATCACAGAATTAGGTGTTTGACTTAGAGGCACTGGTTTTGAAGGAGAACGCTGCCCTCAGAAGGTGACAGCAGGACATGATCGCTCTTTAATAATTGAAGAGAAAAGATCTCCACACTTAAGACAGACGATCACATTCCAAATCCACACAGGAAGAGGCCTTCTCTGAAGAAAGCGTGCAGTTTGATGTTCTCTTTGAAGCAGTAAACAGTTTGGTGGCCTCTGTCTGAAGAGCAGGGAACATCTCTTTGCTGCCTGTCTTGGATTATCACTCTGAGCCAGCTTTCTGGTCTTTTAGCTGAGCTTTGCTCCTGTCTGCCTATCATCTTAAAATAAATCTGCTGTAAGTGGAACCCGCTGTCTGCCTGTTTGTGATGTCATCAACTTAAAAAAAAGGGGAAACTTTAGGACCCTTTAAGAAAATGTTTCTGTAAAAAAGACCTCATTGGATCTTTTAGAGAATTGGTTTTTTATTCTTGTGAAGTCTTTTCCAACTATTAGTTAGCTAGATCATTAACTTAGCATCCTTAAAACCATTGCAACATTTGAAATAGTTATTTTCTGTTAGCATGGAGGACTTCTGCCTTGACAGTGAGTTTATTTGTTAAGTTTTTGTCCTGACACACCTTCCAACAAATCGTTAACGGACAAGTTCAAAGCCACTCTATGGTTTCGGTTAATGAAATGTGTGTTTCTGGTGATGTGTTTATTAGTGTACTCATTGAGAACAGATTTTTTGCACCGACTGTTTTGATACAAAATCATCTGAAAAGGTTTTAAAGCAGAGCTGCAGTGGGAGGCAGACACATGTCAGAGGATAACACTGCAGATGTCACAGTTATGCATAAAACTTCCCACAGTTATACTTCATGCACTTGCTGACAGGTGTGAGACATAAAGCACTACATTACACCCTTAGAAAAGCTGAGTAATTAAGTCATTTAGATTCAAAAGCAACCTTCAGCTAATGTGTCTGGAGAAAACAGCCCTGCACATGCAGCATCACAGTGCAGTACATATAGAAGCTGAGCACTGCAGTCGGAAGACCACAACACTTGGGATGCGGTCTATCAATTCCTTACAAATTGAGCTGAGAGCATTGAAATTCCGTCCCATGCCTTTTCCTTGTCTTTCTATTCATTGGTCTTTCTATCTCTACCCAACTCAAACACGACCACCTCTATAAATAACCTCATAGAAACAATCTCATTGAGACTTAACGAGTAAAGAAGAAAACAAAGATCGTAAAGTCAACAGATAAAACAGTTGTTTGGTCTCAGGGAAAAAGCGTAGGAATTTCTCTGTTCAAGCTGCTCGTTAAATGTTTCTCTCTCAGTGCAGTGTTTGGCAGTGTGATGTGTACTAAGTGTTTATAAAGAAAAGGCAGACAGTGCAGAATAATAACACATTTTTTAATTAAATAACATGTCAGTGACTTTGTGAGATAAAATAAACAAGTGTGCAAAAGTATTGCAGCAGTCATTTTGCTACTTTGTATTCATGTTTTGTTCCTCAAGACTTTATCCAGCTTTTAAGCAACAAAATATTACACAATTTACTACCAAGCTTTAAGTCTTTTCCTTATTAATGTCATTGTTCTTGTAATTTTTGTTTTTAAGATCTTGAAACTGATCTACAAACTTCCTTTATTAGTTTCTGAGAGGATCAGGTTCAAATGAGCTGTTGTAAAAACAAACAAAACCAATTTGGATCATAATGCATGTTGAACAGTTCCTTAAAATGACTGGATTCTGAAAACCAAACCCAGACACATAAAAACTGTGCATCCAATAGTCTTGATTGCTGATATATTTTGAAATTGTTACTTTAAAATAAGAGGAAATGATCTTCCTTTGCCCAAGCAAGTCTTTACCGCAAGATAAAACTTCAAATGCAGTGAGTTATAGGGTAGTAATTAAACTAACCCTGTCCCAGATTTAGTTTCTGGCAGCTCTTGTTGCAAAGTATTTTGGTGTATGCAAATATCTGAGTGTATGCATCTCAGCTGGATTCCTGACCCACTTGTAAGTCCACTTAAAGTTCTAAAGTATTTCCGGGTTTGATCATACAAAAACTTTTTTTCTAAAAGACTGAAGGGGTTAACAATCAGGTTTCCAATCTGATTGTGAGTCACGTGCAAAGTCATGAGTTCCTTGCTTTTTTATGTTGATTTAAACATTACGTAGCAAGGCTAAATGCAACAAAAATATATTTAGATTAAGGCTAGTTAATATGCATGCAAAATCCTAACTGGATGCTCATTCAGAAGCTGGAATAATAAAGGAAAATCAATATGGCAGCTGGCTAATAATTTCTCATTTACCCCATGGTAAGTCACTTCATTGGTATTTTTATATCATTGTCATTAAAACTTGTTTTTATTTTGTAAATGTTTGTTGTGAACTTCAAAACTAAAAGGATTTCTCATTCACCTCAAAACGTTTTAATCTAATATAAATCAGAATTGTTTCGAGCTTGGAAGGCATACTTAGTTTTGTTACTAATACTTTTAAAACTAATATTTTCAATAGATAAAATATATTTCTTACACCCCCATCCACTCTTAAAACTTAAATTAGGGAGAAAAATGTCCCAAAATATCACATACATTCACAGTCTACAAAAAAAAGATCTGGTATTGACATTTGGCCTAATTTGGCGGAAACAGCAACCACTCCCTAGATCAAATAAAGTATAAAAATTAAAAACATTCTTAAGTGGAATGACTTCAACAAATAATGCAATTATCCTTTTTTGTCATGATATTTTATTCAAGAAAAACTCTCCTTGATTTAAACTGACCCATAATCCTGCAATGTTATGGAAAAAAAACTGCACATCCAAGCTAAAGGGAGTTTTAGTTTGAAGTGCAGAGTACACTTCGGAACCTGGACAGAATTACAATAAGGTAAAACAGCCTTGATGTGTAGATAAGTGTCTATATAACAGTTTTTAAAGTAGCTCAGTCTTACATGTCTTAGACGGAAAGAGAATGCTTTAGGGATTTCAATCAAAGACAAGTCACGTGCTCGTTTCCAGTATTAACTAAAGTCACAAGAAAACTACAACTAAAAACACGTAAACAATCTTTCATTTTAGTTTCAGTGTTATTTACACGCAAAAAATGAAGTAATAACCGACTAATTTTACTCATTACTTTTTCCATTATAATTAAAAACAAAAAAAACTTCATATGGATTAACCAAAAAATAATCACACATTCCAACCAAAACTACAGCCACAGTTTTTGTGCTGCAGTTAGCAAATGCTATAGTTGTTCTGCAAAGTGTTTTTCTGGGTTAAAGCAACAATCCTGGCCAAGACCCATTTTTCATCCTGTTACAATGCCACTTTCTGCATGAAAACCTCGGGATTCTAGTAAACTCTTGGGATTTATGTAAATGTTGCTTTGATATTTGCCACCCACCAAACCTTGCTTCACACTGAGAGCAGCCTCCAAAGCAAAACCATTTAGTAGCTTCCCATTTAGTACCTTCCATCAGTGGAGATCTGGTGAGCTATTTAAAACTGACACAAAGTCTCGGCCTATGTTTAAAACACAGAAAATTTGCCTAACAACTCAATACAACCCAAAAGAAACTTAAGACAAAAATCAGAAATCTTAAAACATTTGAGTGTTGGTAAAAATGCTTTGCTGGAACAAGTACTGAAATGTTGGAGAGATTGTAAAGAACCTTGGAAAGGATCTTTTATCCTGTGTTTGGTAGAACAGAATCCAACAAACATCAACGCTGCAGAAAGAGCAGATGGAGAACCCAAGACACAACTCAAAGGCAGTGTGTTCAGAGACCTAAATCTACAATAAGATAGTGAAAAGCTGCACACAATGATGGAAGACTTTGCAGACTGCTGTCTTTGTACATTTCATATATGTGACCATGGCAACTGAACTGACAAAGGCAACACTGCAAAGTAAATAAAAGGTGAGTCCCATGAAACAGCACAGAGCAAAAACAGTATCAGTGTCTTATTTATTGATCTTTCTTTTTTTTTGGGGTGGGGGGTGAGGGGGGCTGAAGAACATGTCATTGTAGCAAAGCATGACCTGGTGCCCAAGTCATGTGCGTTCAACATTTTGTAGAGTTAACCAAATCTATCCTTCCAAAATCAAGTGCCCTAGATATTTCCCAGAAGTCTCTGCAAAAAACCACTGTGAATTGATGCTCACTAGATTGGTAAATATAGACCACAATGCAATGCGTCTGAACAATATTTGCAATTAAAGAAAGGAATTTTAACTTACTTCTTTCATAAACCTTTCAAGTTTTCCTAATCAGAAAACAGTGGATTCATTAACAGTCTATAAATTGATGGTATTTATTACGTTTTTGTCATACCAAGTTAAAAGAAAACAAGTAGTGAGCATGGTGTCTGAAGTCCAGGGCCCTAGATGGTCCTGCACTATATAGTTTTTTAGTAGTTAGGGAGTAGGAAGGGAATTTGCACACAGTCACTGTCTTGGTCAGTGACTGTGATCATGTAGAGTGCTTTGATCTTAAAGACATGAAACATGAGGAGGTGGAACCAGAAAGATCTCAGGAGATGCACAGACAGTCAGTTGACTCTTGCCAGGTTCCGGTAAATAATTATGAAGGGTAGCAGAGAGCCACATCCTCTTGCACACTTCTTAAAGTGCAGGAAAACTACTCTTAGCATAGGCAAACCTCCTTTAAGCATCAACAAACTGAAGCAAGACAAGGCAAGGCTCAATAAACACGGTGAACAGAAGCCTGTACTGAAAGCACTGAAGTCAAGTTCTCTTGTTTTTAAAAGTACATGTCCAGAAGCAGAAGATGGTAGGGTGTTGTGAGTATACTCAGAACAGATGACACTCTATGACCATGATAAAGCATCCAGAGAGTACAAAAGAGGAAGACTGGTTTCTAGGTGATTAAGTCTCTCCAACTGTCAATGAGACTGGAAGTAGAATCCCGATGAGAGACTGATCAAATCTGCTAGTATATAGTTAAATATATAACAAAAGTGAACTAGGGATTTCTTTAAGATACAATACATTTAAGATCCAATGTCTCAGGGGAGACCACAGAGCTTAAACTTGTGCTGCAAATGGGTCTTTGTTGTCTCCTTGGTCAACAGAAGTTTGGGAAGAGGAAAGAAATGAACCAGAAATAGTCAGCCACTGTCAGGATGACTGCCACTTTGCAAAACCAGAGGTCCAGAAGATATGAGACTAGGGTCGCTTTAGTGTGGACAGATGACACAACAGTCCAGCAGGCTGGTAAGTGAAAGCATTAGCTCTTGCACAGTCAGAACACGCCACTTGATATGCCTTGACATCAGTCCTCAACAATGGCCAACAGAATCTCCTCCAAAAAAAAACAAGCATAGTGCTTTATTGTTCAGGATGACTGTAGACAAGGGAAACATGAGACTGTTGATAAGTTCAACCTTTTTCTATTTGGTCTTCAAAAGCAATGTTATGAACTTCAACATATATTTTTAATAAAAAAAAAAAAACATACACACCCACACACTGAATAGATGGGCATCATTTCAAATCAAAATTACCTTAATAAATATTTCTATTTTACTTACTTATTTAAAATTGTTCAAAAACTGATGAACTTCTCATTAACTTTTTCTATATGTAGACATAATTTAACCTTCATGTTTGACTTAATTTCCAATATTTTTTCAGTTTAAGATTGTGTTCAATTAAGAGGAGTACTGGATTCAATTTGCTATTTAGAGAAATATGGCACGATAGGGTTAAACATATGGGTTGAAAAGCAAAAAATAAATAAATAAAACAAGGAAAGAAAAGAAAGAAATGTTTGCAAAGTTTGAATTTGATTTTTAAAAAAATAATTAAAAGCAAAGATAGTTTTGAGTTTTGGACCACAGTCATCCATGTTTTTCACCTGTCAGTTAAAAACATATCATATCTATTGTAAAAAGTAAAATTTGAGGGTCAAGTTTAATTTCTAAATATTTCTAATGCTGTTTTTATAAGCATACTGCCAGTTTAAGTTTTACCCCAGACAGACAACGTTGAAGTCTTCTACTGATCTGGACTGTTGTCTAGACATATCAACAAAACGTATCAGTGATTGGCTCTACTAACTCAAGAGAAGCAACACCAACGACAGCATAAGAGTAAAGAAAAAATACTACATCAATCATTTCTAGTTTTTAGCAAATTATGTCTAAATTACTCATTGCTGTTGTTTAAAAGTATGCCTTACCTTACAATATTACTATCTTAACATTATTTCAGGTTCTTTCTTTGTAAAACCTACTTAAATACTTAAATACTTGTTTTGTGCTTTTCTGCTTTGTTTAAGGTCCAAAGTGCGTTAAAGTCACAGGCCCATTGATATACACACACACGCACACCCACACATACACATTCACATACACATGCACATACACATGCACATACACATGCACATACACATACTGATGACAGCTTGTGTAAATCTGTAACCACCACACTTCAACACATGGGCAGATAAGACAGGAACAAAACCTGCAACCTTCCCATCAGAAACAAACTGCTCTACCTTTTCACCATAGCCACCTTGTTTATGGTGTATGGCCATATGGTATATTTTGAATGAAGTGAAAACAAAGACAAACTTTGAACATTAAGACAAACTTCTTTGAAAAAAAAAACAAATGGTGAACCAGAAACCTGTGTGCCTCAGAAAGACTAAAACAAAAATATTTCCAAATTAAAGCAAGTTAAAACCCCTCAACCTTTAACAGCATGACACAAAGCTAACAGCTCCGTAAAAAAAATAAAAAAAAACAGGACTGAACACATTTATAGGGAGCACAAACGTTACATTAAAAGCATTTGGGTCTAAAGCCTAACAGAAAATTTGGCTCATTAGTTAGATTGAAATCTATTATAAAAGCTTCTAGTTACTGACAATTAATTGTTATTTATTGTTAATGACTCACAGTCTCGCTGCTTTAAAACAATTACATTTGGGAAGTTGGTGTGTTGTAATACATAAGTAACTGGACATGGAATGAGTAAATTATTACTCAAAATTCTATAGAATAGAATAGAATAGAATAGAAGAAACACAACAAAATTAAAGGGGCCATTGTGTCAAGGTGCTTTAAGAATCATAAGACAATAATAAAATCAAAATAAAAGCAATACAAATCACCATAAATATGTGTATAGTAAAGCCTGATACTAATAAATTACTACAAATAGTAATGTTCCTGTATTACATTACTTTTGTAAAGCATTACTCATTACAGCAAAGGCACATGTAAAAAATGTGTTTAAAGCAAAACTTCTAAACTGGGAACTAAAACATGGCAGCCAGTATTTGCTGTAACCACCATAAACAAGAACAGCGTGTAATTTTTGATTATCCAGTGGCTGTGCTTTACAACTGTTTCAAAAATAGTATTTTCATTATCACACAAATAATTCTGTAATACAATAAACAAATGGCTTGTGATTTTATGTTTTTAACATTATGTTAGTTGCGTTTTTTTAGATTTTCAAGCTTTCAGAATGTTTTACCACCCACCTGATACAAGGAAGGAGGGGATAAACATAGAGCTGTTGAGTAGGAGCATTTTCTCAGCAATTGGACTGCTGATTCAAACAAAAAAAAGAGAGAAATTTCCAAGATTTTATTCAAATGAAGAAACTGAAAATGTTCTTGGTTTTGTCTCTTCGGCACATCCGCAGAGCGCTTCAACTATGCCACCGCTTTCAGGTTTTCAAAAAAAGTACTCGATACAGACCTACTTTTTATCTGTTGGCATGTTTTGCACTTTATTTTGTGATTTCATTTTTATCTGTGTAGGCAGAGAAATAATTGCAGAATATTTAGAAATGTATGAGTGAAGACTTTGTGGCTTTAATGGTTAGTTTTTAATGATGCATTTGTCTCCTCTCCTGCTGTCATTTAGTTTTTTTCCCACAGCTCTTTGTTTCAGCGGTGGCTTCTCAGGAGTGAGCCTCTGCTGCAGACAGAAAGAGGGTAGGCTCTATAAATAGAAATTGGACCAATTATAAAGCAGATGTTCTCCTGTATAATGGTGGGAGCACAGTGTCTGGGGAGTGTCTGTGGTAATTTCATCCAATATCTCTGTGCTTTTGCTCTCTGTTGTTTCAAGTTCATCGTAAGAACAGCTGGCCTCCCCTTTTATTCCTTCCCTGGACGTCTTCTTTGATCAAATGCCTTTTTAGCATTTTTCCCCTCAAAAACGAAGTAACATTTGTTCAGTTCTGAAATGACCTCTGACAGAAGATGATCTCCTCTAAAAACTCATGTGCACAGCTGCTTATAGGTGTTGCTGTCAGACTACATCCCTAAATAAAAAGTTTTCTTTAAGCTTGACTTTAAGCCTTGTGAGGCTCTGTTGTGAATGGATATTTATTGCATTTCCATCACCAGGTTGTTTTGACGCATATTCTCAGCCTTGATCTTCATCCCTCACATCCTACATGTCAGCAGAGATTCTCTCATCATCAACACTACTGAGAAAAAAGTACCCAACTAGTGAATGATCATTAAAGTCTGTCTCCAATCATCTTTTGATCTGTTTTCTAAGTGTTCCCAGTGGTCTTTTAATTATGATTTTGGAGTTTTTACCCAAAATCTACAAATCTGCATCTTCTAGGACATAGTTTCTGCAGAGCAGCAGGGGTTCATTAGAAATTTGTTTCTGAGTTGTGTTGCGGAGTAAGCCCGCCCATTTGTTTTCTCGCTCTGCCACTACCTTACAGCCTCTCACGCCCCCAAACCTAACATTAGTACAGGAAAAAAAATGACAATATCATAGCTATCCATCCGTACAGTTTGGATCCAGAATCCAGCTCAGACGAGGAAAATAAAGACGTGCATGGATCGATTTGCCTGTGAGTGGATGTATCAGAAAATATTAATATATTTATGGTGAGTCTAAGTTGAATTATAAATATTTAAATTAGTTTGGATTTCATTATATTAACATTAAAACATGGAACAGTCCAGTCAAAGTCTAATGCAACTCCTGATAAAGTTTCTCTCCAATAAAAATTGTGTTTTTGATGTTTTTAATGCGTTCTTGTCACATTTTTGTCATGATGGAAGACATGAATGAAATAATTTAAGAATAAAACTGTGCTTCTGAGTATTTCTTTTTTTAAACTGGAATGGATCAGGAGCAGTTGAAAACCCGCAGTTTGAAAAAGCTCAGGTTTGTGACGCAGCAACTAAAACGTTAGCCAAAGTCTCCCTGCTCCGCCCAAATTCTGATGCATCCACTTGCAGACAAATAAATCCATTAATGTCCTTGTGTTCCTCATCTGAGATGGTATCTGGCTCAAAACTACACGGCTGGATAGCTCCAATACTGCTCGCCCTTTTTTTTTTTTTTTTTGCTACGCTAATGTTAGCATGGGATTGTGAAGAGCTGTAGTATAAACAAAGGAATGCTGGGATATCCAAATAGAGTTACTTCCGCACCAACGGTCCCACCCACAACACAGAGACGAGTTCTGAAGAACTCCTGGCTCGTTGCAGAGAGTATTTCTTTAAAGCCTATACCGTTTTTTTTATTTTTGCTAAAAGCTGCATAATCATAAATAAAAGACCACTGGGAACCATTTTAAAAGAGAAAAACATATTGTTGGACTGGGACTTTAAAGATTATCACCAGGTATCTGATTAGTAAAATATGATAAAAACCTTTGCTGCTATGACAAACAGTCCAATCCTAAATTCTTTTCCTCGTTTTCCACCTTTCATCTTCAAGCATTTATTTTTCAGTTTAGGATTTGGTCACACATGGTTTGGCATGGCTCCTGACCACTCACCCTCATCACACTTCCAATCATCCAAACTGTTGTTATCACCTAGACTGGCAACAACGGGGTCTTAATCAGTTTCAGCAGTGAGTGAGCGATGAGGTTTTCTGAGATATGCCGCAGTCAGGCTGAAGCCCGATCCATGTTAAGTAGGTTATTGGGGTATATCTTCAGGTCTCTGGGGGCTGCGCCTTTTCCCCTCCCTGTCGGCATCTGACAAACGCATGAAGGCTGAGAAGAAAAGTACCCACACCTCCACTGTTCTCTTTACTGCTGCTCTCTCCTTCACTCCTTGCAGTGATCTATTCTCAACTGTCTGTCTCTGCTGTGGTCCTCACATTTCCTTCACATGCTGCAATTTCCCACATGTTCTTTTTTCCCAGCATTTGTTGTCTGACACATTCTATACAGAAACTATACACTAATGCTGACGCGTGTACTACATCAAGTAATACACACTGCAGCTACTTAGACATGGTTGTATCTTAAAAATGCTTTCTCTTGCCTAATATTCTTCGAAGCTATAGTTGCTCTGAAGGCCTATAGGCCTGTTAAACTGAAATTGCACTGCTGCAGTTGCTAATGTGAGTCATTGAAGTTGATGTGAAACTTTGTGGCAGATGACACACTTAGACTTGACTCACAGTATCAATCAATCAATCAATCTTTATTTATATAGCACTTTTCATATAAAACATAACACACAAAAAATAAAAATAAATAAAACAAAAATAATAATGATACTAAATAAGCAAAAAAAAAACAAATAATAATATAAAAATAAGCATAAATTAACATAAAGTCCCCTCCCCCAGATCCGTACACAACCCCCACCCCTGTCAGAGCTCCCAACCCCTGACTGATGGAGATTGGCAATAAGAAACAGGCTGAGCATGACAGTTTGTTTTTAGAAACGCAAATAGTTGGGACCTCTCTCTCTGTGAATAGCAGCACAGCCAACCAAATGCAGCGACACAAGCAGGGACCCGCCTCACCACAGCTAGGGAGCGATGCAGGTCCCCATCCAGAGCCGCCGCGGCTGAACGGCAGCCGACCCAGAGAGAGAGAACCCAACTGAGGAAGCACCGGAAACAAAATAAAATTAAATTAAAAAGTAAACATATTGATAAAAGCAAAAAAAAAACAACAATAAAACATTATAATGAGGAATTCAAAATAAATTAATAATTTATTGTAAACATTATAAAATAGATAATAGATAAATAGGTAAAAAGATACAAAGTAAAAATTATTTGAAAGCCAGGTTAAAAAGGTGGGTCTTGAGCCTTTTCTTAAAAACATCTATGCTCTCTGCAGCTCTTAGATCCTCTGGCAGACCGTTCCACAAACGAGGGCCATAATGCTGAAAAGATGCCTCTCCGTAAGTTTTGGTTTTCACAGCTGGAATGGTTAGAAGACCAGTGCCAGAGGATCTCAGGGTCCGCGAGGGTTCATATTTAACTAAAAGGTCAGACAGATAAGAAGGCGCAAGACCGTTAAGACATTTAAAAACCATTAAAAGTTTCTTAAAATCAATTCTGAAGCTGGGGAGCCAATGCAGGGATTTTAAAATCGAAGTGATATGGGCCTGTCGCCTGGTCTTGGTAAGAAGTCTTGCAGCAGAATTTTGGAGAAGCTGAAGATTCTTAAGGTTAGTTTTTGGAAGACCGGCAAGCAGGGCATTACAATAATCAATTCTACTTGTGATAAAAGCATGCATCAGCATCTCCATGTTAGCGAGAGAGAGTAGTGGGCGGACTCTAGCCAAGTTTCTAAGATGATAAAAACACGTTTTAACCACATGTTTAATATGTGGGATGAAAGTTAGCTTAGAGTCAAAAATAACGCCAAGGTTTCTTACTGTTTCTGAATAATCTAATGAAAGTTTTTTTAACTTCAAAAACTGTTTCTCTCTCTTAGCTTCAGGACCAATAATTAAAATGTCAGTTTTCTCCTGGTTGAGCTGCAGAAAATTATTTGCCATCCATGATTTTACCTCTAAAATACAGTTAAAAAGTGCTTCTATTGGCCCTGTGTCATCAGGAGACATAGCTATGTACAGCTGGGTATCATCAGCAGAGCTATGAAAACTGATGTTGTGCATCCTGATGACATTCCCTAGAGGAAGCATGTAGATGTTAAAAAGTAAGGGGCCAAGTATGGAGCCTTGAGGCACACCACATTTAATTTCGTGGACCCTAGAAAAGTGAGTGTCCATGTTTACCATAAAGTATCTCTCCATCAGATAGGATTTGAACCACTTGAGAACCGTCCCTGATATGCCAAGACTTTTAAGTCTATTCAACAGGATCAGGTGATCAACAGTATCAAAAGCAGCACTTAGATCTAGTAGGACTAATACTGAGATCTGACCTGAATCCAAGGCACACCTGATATCATTAACTATCTTTAACAGGGCTGTCTCAGTACTGTGGTTTGTTCTAAATCCAGACTGGTTTGTCTCAAAAATTTTGTTTTGTGCGAGAAACTCATTCAGTTGAATAAAAACAAGTTTTTCTAAAACCTTGCTTAAAAATGGCAAGTTAGACACTGGTCTGTAGTTATTAAAAACTGGGGGGTCCAAGTTAGTTTTCTTGAGTAGTGGTTTTACAACAGCAGTTTTAAAAGCAGCAGGGAAAATACCCGTCTGAAGAGAGTAATTCACTATATTTAAAATCTCACTCTCAAAAGACCCATAAAATGATTTAAAAAGTGGTGTGGGGATGGGATCTAGAAAGCAGGTTGTTGGGTTAACTTTGGAGAAAACTCGACCAAGAGTTGCAGCTTCAACCAGGTCAAAACTGTCCAGTGCTTCCCCGGGTAAGATCAAGCCATCATTTTCAATAAAAAGGCTTTTTTGTTCATTTAAGATACTGGATCTGACAGAATCAATTTTGCTCCTGAAGTGATCAACAAACTCCTCACACAATGACGCGGTAGCTGGCATTGTGTTTGTATTTACGTCGGGGTTGATCAAAGATTCAATTGTGGAGAAGAGGACTCTGGGATTGTTTTTGTTCTCAGAGATGATCTTTGCAAAGTATGCGTTCCTGGTTTGTTTCACCGATTGATTATATAGTTTTAGTTGACTTTGGTATAATTGGTAATTTATTTCAAGTTTCTGTTTTCTCCAACGTCTTTCAGCGGATCTACATTGTCACTTCAATTGTTTCATTCCTTCAGTTCTCCAAGGGGGTGTGGGTTTAATTCTTATCTTTTTAGACTTAAGTGGAGCAACTGAATCGAGATTGGATTTTAATTTGCTGTTAAAACTTTCTACGATTAGGTCACAGGGGGCTGGTAAGACAAGTGGAGTGTTAGTACAAACAGTTGAAATAAATTTTCTGACCACTTCAGGAGTTAAGTAGCGCTTCTTCACCGTTCTCACAGAGGTCTGTTGTTTTATAAAACCAGTGATGTTAAAAAGCACACAGTAATGATCAGATACAGCCAGATCCACAACAGTGGACACACTTGTTGGTAAACCATGACTGATTACCAGGTCAAGAGTGTGCCCCCTGTTGTGAGTTGGCTGCATGACATGTTGTTGAAAATCCAGAGAAGCAAGTAATTCCATAAACTGAGTAGCGCAATGGTCAGACTCCTTGTCTACATGCAGGTTAAAATCACCAGTTATTAAAATCATTTTAAAGGAAATGTGGACAGATGCAAGGAACTCAGAAAACTCCTCAATAAAACCAGTGTTTGGTTTTGGTGGTCTATATACTGTGATGCATAAAACTGGAGGGCTGTTAAAAACAAGGGCATGGTGTTCAAAGCTGGGGTACTGATCTAAAGTAATTTGCTTTACTGCAAGGGAGTTGGATATAATGGATGCAGTACCACCACCCTTTTTGCCCTCCCTGGTTGAAAAAACAAAACTAAAATTTGGTGGGGAGGCCTCTGTGAGAACAGTGGATGCGTCTGTGCTCAGCCATGTTTCAGTTAAAAAGAGAGCATCAATGTTATAATCTAAGATACAATCATTCATAATAAAAGTCTTGTTGGACAAGGACCGAGCATTAAAAAGTGCCATGTCAAAAGAGGGTGGTGGATTGTTTATTGTTGAAACTGCTTCCTCCTGCTTTGGTGCTTTCTTTAGTGGGCAAAGGCAGTGGATGTTTGGTTTCCTTCCAACACGTCCTCTCGTGGAGGACCTGTCTGTAATAATGGTCTCAATGGTATAGAGTAACGGGACAGCAGGTCTTTGACAGGAAGCACCGAGACAGGTTGGAGCAGTTATGAGTTGGAGATTGTGTGAGGAATGTGCAGAATCCAGTCAGTCACTTCCACACATAGATGTCTGAGCAGATGAAGATGTGGTTTGGACTGGTGTGGACATGATGGGGGAACATGATGTCTGGACAGAGTGTCTGATGTTGGCAGCTAAGACATTACTGCCCGGTGGACTAGGGTGGATTCCATCAGTTTTGTAAAAAGAGTTTCTGTTCCAGAACAGATTAAAATTGTCAAAAACAAATCCGTTCTGACTGGAAGCAGAATAGAGCCAGGTGCTCAGACTCAGCAGCCTGCTGAACCGGCCCTGGCCGCGGGAGAGGGAGGGGAGGGTTCCAGAAATAAAAACAGTCAATGGACAGAACTTTAAAAAATTAAAAAGTTCAATAAAAGCCTTTTTCGTCGTTTCAGACTCTCGATAAGACGTGTCGTTAAAACCCACATGTAAAATCAGTCTCCTAACAGAGGAAGGGAAAGAGCGCAACAGTTCTGGGAGTTTTTCCAGAATGTCCAGAACCGTGGCTCCAGGAAAACAGTGAGTGACCGCGTTAAAGAAGCGGACCTTCCTTATGATAGTCTCCGATTATTGCCGTTGTTGGTGCAAACAGAGGAGGAGGAGACGCGGACGGAGGTGAAGCGCTGACAGATGAAGCTGCAGCAGAGTGTACCTGCGGGGCAGCAGCGATAACCTCACCTTGGAGCCACAGTAACAGTGAGGCATAACCCTATTCGAAGTAGGAGAGTGATTTACTGTGGGGTTGAAGCAGCAGAGTTTTTAAGCTACTTTTTAAAGCTACTGTGATGACTGTTAATGTGAAAATGTGTTGTTTTCAAAAGTGCTTCAAAGTGTGTTTTACAAAAAAAAGGGCCAAAGCACTACTTAAATGCTCACTTTTTAGATAAGATAAAGTACAACAAATAAAAAAAATAACTTTTGTCTTTTGCTTAGAAAGTTTCAAAAGTTAACATGAACTGTACAAGAGGCAGTTTTTCCTTAAAGTTTACAAATTCTACTATTTACTAAAGATTAAAAACATTTCCCGCACTTTTCAGCTTTTCCTGCCAACTTTGGAATAAAAGTTTGCAATAAATTGAATGGTTAACAAAATGGGGTATAAAGATTCAATGATGTGATTCATGACATGATTTGAGTTTTCCAATCCAAAACATGGTCTTTGCTAAATTCAAAGTGTTTTCACACATTGGACTGTAATGATGGTTGATTTTTTTTTTTTTTTGCTGCCATACGTGTTATCTGCGGGTCGTACTATAACGTAAAACAAACCTGCCATCCCGCTATCTAAATGGTACTTTCCAAGATAAATATAATCGATTTATTTTATTTTGAAAAGATTGTATAATGGTATTGGTCGATACGATTAACAAATAGCGTGAGACAGATCGATCTGGTTAGATCATAAGAATATAAATCGATTTATCAATAAGTCAATTAATTGTCACACCCCTAGCAAAAACGTGTTGCAATATCCAGAAAACATTCAAAACAAGCTAAAATAGACCACAAAACAACCTATAAGTAAAAACAACTCCGGCAGCTTGTAGATCAAATTTATTCCAGCATATTTTCAAAATGTAAGAGGCATTTTGCATTATATTGATTTGCATTGTTGTTTAAAATTGATTGAAAACTTAAAAATTGTAAAGCAAATAAAGCCAAAGAAAGGCAGCTTACCTCTGTGAGGTGAGGGTTGGGGTTAAAGCCACACTGGTTACACACCATGGAGTGGCACTGTGTGCAGGTGTTGAAATTCAGCTTGTCATCCCCAGCTGCCATCAGGTCAGTAGTTTTGCAGACGGGACACAGCTTACTGCTGGGCATGGGAGCAATTTGAGGCACAGAGTAAGGGGAGGTGGGGGCATTGCCACGGTCCGGGGACACAGAGGGGGATCTTCCAGTCCTGCTGCTACCCAAATCCACCTGTAGATTCCTCCTGGCAGCATGGCCTCCGCCCTGTGCTCCTTGAGGAGCAGCATGCTGGGAAGCGTCGTGGGAGGCTAACCTGTCTCCTGTCCCATGACCGCTCTGACCTCCTGGTTTAGGGTCTGATGGAGTTGGTCTGGCAGGCGAGAAGTCAAGGAATGAAGAAAAAAAGTTGAATATTAGATTTGAGCTAGGTTTGTTAATGTCTAAATAGAAATCATATCAGGTACTATTTCTATTTCTCAAATTATGTTGATGATATACATTTTATAGCATTGAGATAATCTTGAGAGATTGTGTCACTTTATATCAAAGAACAATAATTAATTCAGTTAGTAATCTTAATTAAAAGTAAGTTTTCTTTTAGATTGTACTTGTAACTGACAATTGATACAGTTATTAAATAAATGCTATCAAATGATTTGTATTATCTTTAATAAGATCTTTATTCTGACCTATTTTAGTATTTTTTCTTTTTTTGAGGCTGAACAGTGGTGCTGTGGTTAGTACTCTCACATCCCAGCAAAACACAGGCAGCTTTCTGTGTGGAGTTTCCATGTTCTCCTCATGCATGCGTGGGTTTTTCTCCAGACACCCCCAGCTTCCTCCCACACTCAAAAAAAAAAAACAACAAACATGTTTCATAGGTTAATTGTTCACTCTAAATTGTCCCTAAGTGTGAATGCAAGTGTGTATGGGTGCGTAATTGTGGCCCTGCGACAGACTGGCGACCTGTCAACCTGTCCCGGCCACTAGTGAGCGGCTGGGTTAGGCTCAGGCAGCCCCTGACCCCGAAAGGGACAAAATGGGTTTAGCATTTCTCAAAGCAAAGAAATTCTATAACTCACTGCTGCTCTTTAAATCCAGTAAGATATGCACAACTCTTTACATGCAAAACATTTGTCTTTCTAGAATGTAAGTTGCAAAAAAACTGTCTTAAAAAAACTGTGAGCAATCCATCTATTTTGAACAAGTATTTTCCCGTTTTGGGGTCATGGGAATGCTGGAGCCAACCCAGCAACTGGCAGGAAAAGATTAGGTCCAGCCTGGACAGTTCACCAGTCCACTGAAGGGCCACACAATCGCACACATTCACATCTAAGGACAATAGAGTCACCAACGAACCTATGAAGCATGTTTTGAGACTATGAGAGGAAGATAAAGCACTTGGACAAACCCCACACATGCAAACTTCACATAGAAAGGACACTGCCAGGATTTTTGGTGTGAGGTGAGAGTGCTAACCACTACACCACCATGCACCCCTCGTGGGCAACTGAACATAGTATATTATTTCCACAGAAAAGTACTTCCTACACTTATTCTTTTATTCAATACTTGTTTACGTCCACCATTTGCCATAGGTTTGGCAGGATTCTGGGTTGATAAAGAGAAGAATGGAGATTTTCTGATTAAACAATGGTCCAGGAAAAAATGGTTATAGTAACAGAGTAATTCTATAATGTTGAAAACGTAGCTTTGCTTTTAACAAACAATGTATTTGAGCTATGTTTTACGTTTTCCTTTGAACAATAATTTAGAACTTCCACATGTTTTCAGTGCATATAAGATTAAAAAATATATACTTAATCTAATCCGATTGAATGGTCTCCCTGTGCCTTGAAAATACAGGGTTGTGCCGGGAAGGGCATCCGGCGTAAAAACTCTCTTCAAAACCACCGGTGTGAAGCAGTAAAAGCTGATTTGCTGTTGCGGCCTCTGACGGGATAAGCCTAAAGGTGAACAAACAATCTAATCCAAAGAAATAACTCTTAATTTCAATTTAAGATGACTTGTGAAACAAATGACAAGTTAAAAACGGAATTAAAGAGAGAGAGAGAGACCCAGTTTTTATGTAACTTCAGTGGAGTTTTTTTCATGGTTTACTTAGAATTTCTGTAAATATTTCCCTTTTTGTTTTTTCTTTCACTCGTGAATCAATAATACTAACTTTTGTATATTTAGGCTGAAACAAAACTTTTTGAGGTATTTCTTATTCCGATTTAGGGAATTTGTTTTACTTAAATAAGGTCAAAACAATTTAAATCTTGTTACATCTGTCATCTTCTAAAACAGGTTTAGCAGTTGCCCTGAATCTTCCTTTTGAAAACAAATGTAACAAAAATTTATTTTGCAGATAGATTTTGCAGATAGATTAACGTTAAATACTGTGAGTCGTTACTATTGACTGAGCTGCTCTCACCATGGTCAACTCTCAACAGGGAGACATGTGTCTCCCACTGTGAACCCATTTAGGAATATTTGATACCTGTCAAAACATAGTTTAACAAGAATAATATACATATATATATTTGTTTCAGCCCCTGCGACAGACTGGCGACCAGTCCAGGGGTGTCCCCTGCCTTCGCCCATGAGTAGCCGGGTTAGGCTCCGGCAACCCCGTGACCCCGAAAGGGATAAAGCGGATTGGAAAATGAATGAATGAATGAATATTTGTTTCATGTCAGCACGTCAACAAAATTCCTGAAAGCCAATGGCAGAAATGTGAAAAATATCAAAACACCAAAACAATGCAGCTTCATGCAAACAAGAATCTGAGGCTTTAGTCCAAAAGTACATATTTTAAGTAACAGAATGAGGTGCTACATAGGAAACATCTTGCTCCTGGCATGACAGGGTTATGACTCCTTGCCTTGGGTTTACATAATTCTAGTTGTCACAAAACAGTTCATGTTCTCAGGTTTATATTAAGCCTGCTGGGAAACATGGAGATATTTGTGGGTTTAAGGGTGTGTGTGTGTGTGTGTGAGTGGATGGATGGATGGATGGATGGATGGATGGATGGATGGATGGATGG